>JAPZDY010000002.1:24129100-24148348 GCA_029783645.1 Ctenochaetus hawaiiensis | reverse complement strand
AAAAAAATCTATGAAACAGCGAGGCCGTGAAAGGTGAACCGCGTTATAGTGAGGGACAACTGTACTTAACAACATGCTGCTGATGCTGCAGTAATGAAGATGCTTCATTTGGGTAAAAAGAGTAATTTTGAAAGTAGTACTCAAAGTACAATAATTGGGGAAGTATTTTTACTCAAGTACTGTATCTAAGGACAATTAAGTTTACTTGTATTTCCTTTAGAAGCTACTTTATACTCCTACATCTTAGGGGTAAATATTGCGCTTTTCACTCCGCTTCATTAGTTTTACAGCTGTAGTTACCACTTAACTTACAAATAATTTACAAATAAAACTGCCAGTTAAATATATTTTACTCAATAAGCTGTAAACACTGAACATTTCTCTATTCGTTTAAGCATTTCCACATCAGTTGGTCACTGAATCTTCCTCTGCAGGTTCTGGTGCTTCCACGTACACCCTGGACAGCGGCATCGGTACGTTCCCTTTGCCCGACTGCAGCAGCGGTGCAGCGGGACGGGGCCTGTCCAAGACGAGAGCTGGGGCCGATCACCACTCCTCCGGCTCCCCGGGGAGGGCCGGCCGACGGGCTCGCACCCTGGACAGAGAGCTGACGACGCAGGAGGAGTGCATCCTGCCCCACAAACAGCTGATCCCTACCATCCAGTACGGCTCCATGATGGAGGGAAGAAGCTCCGCCGGTGTCATCCGTGAAGGTGACAGCAAACTGCCCCACTTACACTCAATAACTACAGGTCATTAACTTGTGTTCGGCCTGCAAAAGTTGTACTTCAACTACAGAGTCACACAGGCTGTGAATATTTCACTAAATCACAACACAACACCAAAAAACACTCTGGTCTGCCTCCGATGCGACACAAAATCAAAGTATTTTAAGGAAAACAAAGGAAGCAAAAGACTTTGTAAATATTAACCTCATGGTGGCGCCAAAGATGGAGTGAGGGGCTGATGATAGACTTTGTTCAGTAAACCTGAATAAGATGATAATGTGACAGTTATCACTCCGTTCACAGACAAAGAGGCTCATGGAGCGAACGTGTTTTCCCCTCGGTCGAAGACCTGGACCTTCCCCAACCTGAAGACTCCAGCAGGACCTGCAGAGGTTTACCTGGCAGTGGAGGAGGAAGAGGAGGAGGCCGTGTCCTTTGGATCACCATTCAGAGGGGTGGGGGTAACAGTGCTTTCTTTTAAGTCAGATACATTTTAATTATACAGCTCACAGTTTTGCCTCAAGGTTTTTCATGATATGTTTTCCTATATTTGACACTCTGAGTTAAAAGAACCAAAAGAGCCTCTTTAATGGAGCCAAAAATAGAACGGAAATGAAAGAAACATCAGGAGGAGCAACAGAAAGGAGCCTTTTTTCAGGACAGACCGATAATTAAGCTGAAAAATACAAATTTACAAAATATAAAATCAAGATGACTAACTAGAGTCGTAACTATGAATTTTAATTTAATTGTTTTCTATCCAAATGAATAGATCGCTCTCATTAAAAAAAGCTGTCAGGAGCATGAAAAGGGAATAATCTGGGTCACTTAAAGACTGAAAATACTACTGCAGGCGGTAAACTAGAGATACATTTTTAAACCTGCACTCAAATCTTACGTAATGTAAAAACACAGAACCACATTCTCCCTTTAGAAATTATTAATCAGCTGAATATTAAAGATTCACAGTTGGATACTTGCTTTAACCCACTTTTGTTTTTTTGCACCTGAAGGCGTTACATAAGACGGCAAACATGACCTGAATTGTTTTTCCACCTCTTCGCATCCTTTCAGAGCATGAAGGCCGGCGGCCCCTCCTCCAGCCGGGTGGTTGACCCAGGCAGCCTGCCTGTTCCTGCCCAGTCGGGGATGAGCCGCAGGGGAAAGACTCGCACGCCAAGCGTCCCCGAGATGAGCCGGGAGGCCGGGCTGGAGCTGCTCAGGGAGCGTCCGGAGGAAGCCCTCTCCCCGAGCCGCCCTCAGGTCCTGGAGACCCCTGAGTCGCTCAGCGATTCTCTGTATGACAGTCTGTCATCCTGCGGCAGCCAAGGATGATCCGGCCAAGGACAGCGGAGGACAGAGAGGAGTGGATGCTCATCTAGTCCACAGACATTGAGTCCCAGCGCCGCTCTGAACATGTCTCCTGGTTGCTGGCTGTACTGTGATGCTGCTGATCCGCCGCCATCTTTGAGGAAAAGAAACTGTGCCCTGTTGATGTCAGAGAGAGTTTCGTGGTGATGATGATGCCGTCTCATCAGCTGTTTGTCTGTTGCAACTGGAAAGATGGATCGATAGACTTCTCCTCAGGATTTCCAATAAACATGAAGCCAAAAGCCACCAGAATAATATAGGTTGTTCACTTTTTCACAATCAGACTTGACTGTGGACACTTCTCTTTAATTCAAGTATGCAGGACTACAAAACGCATGGCTAAGCTAATGATTAGCACAAAAGTTGTCATTCCTGATAGTTGCTCAGCAACCTGTCTTGTTTTTCTCATCCTTTGTATAGACGGATCTTTATTCTGTGCATCGAGGAAGCGGTGAAGCGCTGATCAGTTCTGTACTGTATCAATTCATCTGTTCTGTTCTTGACATCATTTCACCACATAGTATATTGGAAAAAACAAAACATGGAGCTCCTTAAAAAAATGAATGTTCATGTCTGTGATTTGTTATTGCTAAACTCATGCATCACAATTTTAAATGTAAAAACGATTTTATTGATCATGTTGATATTGTTTCGGGACAGAAGAAGGTTGTCAGGATATGTCTGTTTTAAATCATAATACATTTAAAAAGGTAATATATACCAGCAATAATAACATAGATAAGAGAAATGGCTACACTATTCAGTGAATATGTATTTCTATTATTTATTTATTTTAAATGTACATCATCTTTTTTTTTGTAATCTTTCTGTGAAAATTGCAGTCTCCTCGCGTAGTAGATTATGTTCATATCTTGTATTTCAACATCTCTGTTGCTGTTCGTTCCTTAGCCAGTAGAGGTCCTCTGTACCTACTGCCGTTTTTCAACTTTCTAATTAAACTGTTTTCATTTACTCTTTGTGTCAAGTTGTTATTCGGGATATTAACATCAAATCTCGATAGTAAATTTACTTTTTGAATCTTAAAATATTTGACTTCCTAAGACAGATATATAAATATAAGCAGCAGAACCAGATCTTATTTAATTATTCCAGATATTTTTCTTGTCAAAATCTGGTGACCAAATTTTCCTCGATGAAACTCGACCGCAGACAGCGGTCAGAAATTCGGATGTTATGCTATTAGTGGCTAACGCAGCCTGAGGCTATTGAGGCAGTTTGAGTTATCTGAAGACAGAGAAGTCTTTATAAACTGTTTTTCAACAAAGGCAAAAGCTTTCCAGCAGATCTTTGAACACACTTGATGTAAAATCAGTGGAATCCTATTTTATTACTTAAGTTCCGGCTCACTACTGTTCAAGAGGGAAGTATTGTACATTTTACTCCCCTATATTTATGTTACACATGTAGCCACAGATTGAGATTTTATGTACAGAATATAGAATAAAGATAAAAATATGACTTATTGTTACAGAAGACAAAAGCGCATGTTGCTTCTGATGCTAATTTAGGCTGATTAAAATCTGAAGCTAGCAAGCTAGTTTCCTTCCCTGTTCCCGTTGCATTAATTTAGATGTTAAAGGGAGTCCTTTCATTCTGTTTGTGTGTAATTTTTACTATCTGGAGGTGTGTGCATGTCAGTGTGTGTGTGGATAACTCACCCACTTTGCTAAGTCGCGGTCTTGCCTCATAGTAAGCCGCTGTTAGCTCTGTTAGCTTTGTTAGCTCAGGTTAGCTCTCTTAGCTTTCCTCGGCAGCTGCGGTCCAATCGTCCAGTGCATGCTTCATCATTTTCCTTTGGCTTTAACAGGATGGAAATTTACAGTTTGGATGTACAGTTTTGGACGAGATGGATGAGACAAAACTGCAATTTCGGTGTCTTCTGTCTCCATAAGTGTCTTGCCACGGTGTCCAGCATTTTTCGTGAATCTTCTCTGACTCAACCCGGACGAGTTTCTCTCTTCCTGTTCCTCTGTCAGGTGAGGTGGAACAACCACAACACGACACAACAACGCCCCCTAGCGTAATATCAGTAGGACCCTGCTTCTTCTCGCCCGACTGTTGACACTTCAACAAGAAACTTATAACGAGCATCCGAGAATCAAAGAGGGCATTAAAAAAGGTCAATAACTCCATCTTGTCCAGCTACTCACACAAAACTACATCAGCATTAAAAACCCAATAAAGTAAAACAAATAAAATGATGTAAAAACTACAATCACAGGGGCCACTCCTGTTAGTACTTTTACATTTTGATGGTCATACATTAAAAGTACTTTTACTCTAGTGACATGTTAAGAACTGTAACTAATAACCACTTTAATAATCTATTAATCTCCTAGTTATATATCCAAATAACTGCTTAGTTGAAATCTTCAAATTGTTTCATTGTCTAAGTAAAAGTCCAAAACATAAAAATACACAATGATGTTCACCTGTGAGGAGTTGTGTCCAACAAATTTGTGGCATTTTTGCTTGAAAAAAGACTGAAACAAATCAGTTATCAGAATAATTGCTGAGTATTTTTCAGGCAATCAGCTGAACAAAACTACTTTTACTTCGTTAGGGAGACTAAATGTTTGTTCCACCAAGTTATAACCCCTTCACATTAAAAGTGACGGCAGACAAGACCACTTTCTTTCAATACGTTCAACACATTTATTTGAGCAAATGTATCAAATTATTAGTTTCAATTTTACATCAATAAAATAAATCCTTCACAGTATACACTTTCAAAAAAATCATAAGGTTAACATTGTATAATTTTGGCAAACTAATTCCTAGACAACAGATATTTAAGAGAAATTTACATTGAGAGAGGTCTGAATAACTCGCCTGTCTTTGCAGTCCTGGTTGAAAATATGGACAGATGACATAAACTTGTCTTCCTCCACCAGCCAGAAGTCCAAAATCCTGACTACCAAGAGACTGTAAGTCTGAAGTATATTAGTGTAGATTATTATGAGTCTGACAGGCTTTATTCTCCGTTCTTACTCAAAATGTTGGTCACAAAACAAGATTTGTGGGAACAAAACAATCAAGGGAGAATTTCTCAAAAGACGGGGGGGGGGGTCTGTTGTCAAACTCAGGGGACATCGAATCTTCTGACAGTCCACTAACTGAGAAAACTATAAATAAGCAAATCATTGACTGAATTTACATAACTTCAAATGAAACAATGATCATTCTCAGAAGCTCACATGACCCACTAAGAAAGAGCCTATCATGTCATTAATTTATGGCACTAAATAACAATAATATGAAAATCTTCTGCTCAGCTTCTGGGAGTCTTCATAGAGCAACGCTCCCCTCTACAGGCCAAGCATGTTCACTGCAGCATTAGTCTATTCTCCATTCACAGCCATGTTGGGACTAGCATTAGTTTACCATAAACTTACATTCAATCCTTTTTGTAAGTTTAAAAAAACAAATCAAAAGAAATTTTTTCAATAATATAAGACCACATAGGAGTTAATTCAGTAAATGAAGACAGAAAGTGAAAAGCACCAAGTGCGGTGCAATTTGTGCCTCGTCTGACAGATTGTTTTTCATTTTCAGCCACTCAAACTTTTTATTTTTACTTCTTTTCCTTCTTCTTGTCCTGAAAAGGAGACAAAAAGATCAGAATTTCATTAACACATATCACAACAATAAAAGGTAATTAAACAAAGGTAATTAAAGTGAGCAAAGGTGCTAACACATCGGGGTAAAAATACACCTTGACAAGTAAAAGTTTGTATTTTAAATTTTGAACAGTTTGTAATTTCTGCTGCAATAGGCCACTAAATAATAACAATAACAATACACAGTAGTGTGGGATCATGGGAGTTTCTGTTTCCATTGTTAAATAACCATCACGCAGATAAAGATGGACTAATCTTGCTTTATCACGAGTCTAATACAAACAATAGTAAACAATAGAGGGGCTCGCAGGTTAGCTCACTGACTTCCTTCCTCTCTGACGTATCGTCGGGTGTTTCCTGTGCTTTTCCTGAAGTTATAGCAACTAGATGAGGTAAAGGGGATATGACGCCATGAACAGCTGACCACATGAAATGAATAAAATTCCAGATTTTTCTGGGTTTGAACTTTGTAGGAACATTCAGGATAATTTTAGAACTCAACAAAACAAAATGTGCATCATCTTATACAGGAATATTTCATGTTATATCTCTTAAATGTACTGAAGTATTAACAATTTAATATACTAGAAGTATTAAAAGTAAAATGACTTGTTCTGTATTTGATCTGATCTTCAGATCCGTACCTGAAGTATCTAAAAGTAGCTTGTGATTATATCTGTCAAATTACTGTAGAGGAGTAAAAAGTACAATATTTGTAAACTGTAGTAAAGCAAAGCAGTGAGCATCATAAATTTGATTCAAGTATCTAAGTATTGCACTTAAAGACAGTACTTGAATAAAGTACCTAGTTACCTCTATCACCACAAAACACAGCAGAGGTGAATGAACCTCTAAATGGAAATGTGATTCATGAAGCAGTGATGAACTAAAACGTTCACAGATCTCTGATGATCATTGTTATTATCTCCAGAAACATACTAATGTTTTGAAAAGATTTGTTGCTGTCGAGTTATTCTAATGACTTTCTTTTCTCCATGTTCTGTGAACCAAGTTCTGAGGTGGACGAGGTCTCACTTCTCAAAACCTCAAAATGAAACCAAAAGTATCAGCATGACGGGAATCTACTTGAGATAAATGAAATTATGTTGTTTTTCCTGTCCATGGTGAGCCAGCGGTTTGAAAACAGCATTTAAACTACAGCGCTGATAAAAAGTAAGATGCATGAAAGGCTTAAAACAAGTTCAGCACCCTTGAAAAAATGCAATATATTCCAACTAATCTTCTTTGAAAAAGAAAATTGGTAAAGGAAAATTAAATTGAAGGTTGGCAATAGCAGCAAAACTGGCAATGTCTTTGTTTGTCTCTCAGTGCTCTATGACTTCCCAAACTTGTCTGTCACCTCAAACTAGTTCCTACTAAAGAAGTACATTTTCAAACCATAAAAAGCCGTCACTTTTTTAAAAACAGCAGCACTCTAAAGTTTTTACTGAATGTTATTTTAACAGGAGCAAATGTTGCATTTGTCTACAGAAGCAGGATGTGAGATGGACTCAGATCAACTGCAGACTACAGTTGACGAAAGAATCAGCTAATTGTTGGATTTGTTGCAAATCAGGAAAACTTAGAATATGCCAGACATATCCATTAACTCTTACAGAAAAGAATTAAGCAGCGCACTCCGTACCTTATCATTCATGGCAAGGATGACCATCAGTTTCCTGAAGATGGTGATGAAGTCAAGGAACAGGTCCACGCAGTGCCTTCAAAAAACAAAGTATATGAAGTGTTTATCTCAGGATCATAAAACAAAGTGTTTGGAGAAAAAAATACACAATACCACCATAAATTCAATATCAAATTAAAGTACATTCAGCTGGTAAAGTAATCTGTTTTTCATTTTAAAGCAGAACTTTTAATGCACCTCTAAAAAATTAAAAATTAGTTAGAACAGCCTCTTCTTATTTACAGAAAGTGTAGAGTTGTACGTCTCACTGTGAGATGATGCATTTGCATGGTGTTTGGTTATGGGATGTTGTGAGCTGACAGATGAAGCTCAGGTGGAGACAGCTGAAGAGAGAAAATCCTTACCAAACATAATCCTTGTCTCCGTTCTCTGCTTTCTCGATGATGAGCTGAGTGTCAAACAGGACGAAGCCACACATGACCAACAGGCCGAGGTACATGTGAGCCTGTCAGAGAAGATAAACAAAAATCAATAAACTACGGATTACACAGCACATCATGATACACAGCTGATCAAACATCAAACATGGGAAACAAGGCCGCTCGTCTCAGCTACCTTAAACAGCATCATAGATCCAAAGAACATGTTCATCACAGACATCAGGAACAGGAGGGAGAGGCATGACATCAGTGTGCCTGAGAAGGAAAATCAGTTCAGGCAACGATATATATGAGTTAGTTAAACCGTGATGTATTCGAGTACATTCTGCATAATGACTAAAAACTGGTGGAATATAATGTCTTGTGTCTGTGTTGGATAAATGTGGATGAGAAGAGAAGAAACATCATAAAGTGTCTTTACCTCCGAGGAACAGGTAGCTTCTGCGTTTGGCATAAAGAGCGCTGAGAGTGAAGCAAATGAAGATCACTGAGGTTCCCATGAAGGCCGTCACAATGATGCTGAGGAGAAACAGAGCAGAACAAATCAGTTCAGAGTAAATACACACAATGAGATGTATGCAGACACGCAGAAAGGCGTCTGCTGATTGTTGCAAAATACTCCTCTCATTGCTGTTTTCAAATCAGTGCTTCACAGTTATAATGTTTAACTTCTGTCGGGCTGTTTGCTGCTCGTGTGCAGATGTTAAACACTGAGTAACCTTTCACATACCTCGGATTGACAGCAATGACAAAGTCCAGTGTGGGGCCGAGGCCCATACCTGGAGAGGGAGAGAGGAAGGCAAACAGCTTTTAGACTCTTAAGTGCCCTTTAATTAACAAAGGCTGTTCTGTTCATATGCAAAGTAATAATTTGACTCTTGATGTGTCCACATCATCATTTCTTTACCTGTAAAAGCAGCAAATCCTGCGAGGATACACAGTCTTTTCTTCTCTGTCGCAGGGTTGTGTGGTGTCATGGCGAGCCAAAACATCATCCCCAGGGAGCCGAGCACAGACAGCATCCCGCCCTGAGAACAAGGGCAAGAGGTGAGGACAGACTATGAGACGAACCTGTCATTTGTTGTGCTGAACACTGCGGCATCCTAACTGTGTCCAAACATCGGGAAAAATTCTTTCTCACAGATACTCTTCACAAATCTCAGGTTAAATTCAATATTATAATCAACAGAATCCCCTTAATATATTAAGATGAAAAAGAAAAAGCCCTTCAAGACGAAAGAAGTTCTGTCTTATCTTAACTTTTGTATCCAATGGTGACTCTGATTCAAAGTACAGACATATACTGTGGTATCTTAAAAGTGTCTGAAGTACAAATGTTGCTTTTTGTTGTTCTGAATACAATCTTGGGCTTTTGATCCTCTTGTTTTTATTTTACACCTTTTTTTCTTCCAACAAAACTTTTTCCAAATGCAATATTCCTCTTTGGTTGAAATCATCAGTCTACAAGCTTTGAGCCTTCATCATCAGTCTTTAATCCACAATTCTTTCAGTATTTTCTTGAACTATTGAGACGAAAATGTCAATAAGGGAATGGACATTTCTGCAATGAAACCTTAACTTTAAGGGTATATGCTACTGTATTCCACACCAAATACCATCTAAGTAGTGTGGCTACTGTTTAACTCATCAACTGACAAAATAAATAATGGAAAGAGATGCACTTGTGTCTAGGTTGCTTACATTGTTTACTATATAAACTCTGGACCTGGATAAAGATGTGCTTTACAATTAAATAAATGACAAATCTCCAAATATTGTTTAATCATGCTATCGTGAAAACTTACTTCTTTGCAGTAATGTTTGAACTCAATTTGAACTCAAATTAAACTCAATTTGCAAATAAGGTTAAATAGAATAAGATACTCTTGTCTGCTTAAGGGCACCATTTGCATTAAAGTAAGGATCGACTTGGACAGGCAGACTTTAAAGACATGTGTTGTATTTTCCATCGTACCTGAAAGAGGCGTGCCACATGGATGTAGGCACCAGCTGCAGCCACAAACATACAAACCGCCAGGCTGGAGTACACATTCTTCAAGTGCACCTGGGTGGAATGAGATCTGAAAAAAAGATGCAAATGAACAGGCTGGACAATGGAAACTTGAGTAATAGTAGATAAGGTACATTGCTGACATAGCAATCTACTGCATGCTTACGTACATTTGGGAGAACTTGAAGAGAGCGTCAAAGTTGATGTTGCGGTCGAACACGTTCATGGTGGAACCAGGGGTGGAGATGTGAAGGTATTCCTGAATGGAGAATGTCGCCTCTGAACAGAAACACATGTATTTACACTTCAGCTCCACTTTAACAGTCAAAATCAACACTATTTGACCACATGATCATAATCTTGATCACAGGAAGCACACATTTGTTATTGTTCAGTGATGGAAAGTACCAGAATAAATTTACTACTTGAATACAATTTTGAGGTATTTTACTTGATTATTTTTTTTTGTATGCAATTTATTCTTATTTCAGAAGCCACTACTGCGCTTAGTTATTCCACTCCATTATTTAAATAGCCATAGCTACGTTTCAAGTTAAGCTTTTAAATACAAAGCACATAACCAATTATTGGAATATGACGAATTGTCAAAGACTGATCTACTCAACAGTAAAGCATCGATATCAAAGATCCACAAGTCCAATAATCTCATCATCAATAGATTACTGGCACCGGAAATTCTATATATTAAATATATTTTACACGCATATTGATGTTTTTATATCTGTGTTTTTGCTTCTGTAAAATTCTGAACGGATTGCTTGCAGTATTTTGGTGAAGTGGCACCCGCATGTTTACAAATGAACATAATATAACTAACGTTGCTGTTTGACAGCACACATGTCGCTTAGCCCGAGTGCGCAGTTTAGTTACCCAGATAAGAGTCTCTAGCATTAAATTACACAACAGGTTAAGGTTTAATGTCAAGCGTTGAGTAACCTAACTAGCACAAAATTATACTTGGGAAGCTAGCGAGCCTCCTGATATCCCGATGCAACTTCGCGTTAACGTTACGGTTGTTGGCTGGAAATAAAACGAATTCACTAAATAAATAAATAAATGTGTCGTCTGAAACGGGGCAGAGCGGCCGATCAACGGTCACACAGTCGAAAAACTGTGTTTGACGCGTGTGGCTATCATATTAACAGCTAACGTTACGGCTGCTAACCAGTGGCGTTGCAAGCGAACAGCCAGGCTAACGCTAGCTAACGTTTGCTCGCCTGTAAATACAATTCGACGTCTCGTTCATTCGGTGGACAACACTGCTAATGTTACGGCTAAGATTTAAAGGGTAAACCGACGGTTCATGCACAATAAGCTGACATAGAGCACCTACCTGTTAGCTTTCCTTGCTTTCTGGTTGACAACCCTTCTTCTTCCTGCTTTACTATTAACAAAAGTACGTGTCAGTCAGCTCACATGATGTCACCATGGAAACGCCCAGAAACTGATAGTCCCTGATCCCCCGAGAAAAATACAAAACACACGGATTATCTGAGAGAACACAAATAATCCGGACGTCTATGTTATCGTTACTGTACGTTAAACCAAATTTGTTAGTCTTTACAAAGAGTGTTTACCGTGAAAATACAGGGAATTTAAAAAAAAGGCACTTCCTGGTGTCACCGAGTAATGTCCCCGGTACACCTAAAATGGCCGCCGTAGAAATCAACCAGAAAAACAGCGATTTTCTTGTTACCTAACATCCTCACCGTTTGAAGCCTCTTTAAGACCACACGTTTAGCAGCGAAACAAAGCCTCAAGTGTTTTTTTTTGTTTGTTTTTTATTATAACATGTTTCTGGTTAAACTGATGTAAAAACCAAGCTGATGCAAGTTTATGCGCAGGAGTGTAAAGGAGTGTAAAGGAGTGTGTGGGTTTCGATATCAATCATTATGACGCAGGGTGCAACTGAGTGCGACGTGTTTTTAGTAGATCACTGTATTTTCATTAAAATAATTCATTGTACATTCATAAATGTTTATATTTAAATTTGCAATAATGGTTGTGAAAAAGATGTTATTTAGGACATTGTCCGTAGTGGAAGTATTCTTGAGTGAAAAAACTGTAATCTACTTAAGTACTTTGAGTAGGCCTACTATTACATGCAAACCATAAATTTATGCACCATTAAACTTATCGGAATTAATTATCATTAAGCAGACCATTTATTGTGGTTTATTATAATATAATAATTCATAATTTAAACCACTTTGATTTTTTTTTACCCCATAACAATAAAGAAAACATTTCGTTTAACTATTGAAAGTCTAAATCAGAAACGTAACTTCTACCTGCAACTAAAAGTAAAAATTATAGCCGTCAGGTACATTTAATAAAATGAAAAAATATAATCTTTCCCTCTGACATGTAATGGAGAAGTATAACGTACAATAAAACTGAGGTACTCAAGTGCTTCACAATTGTTCTCATGTACAGTTTTCCAGTGTAAGTGTATTACAACATTTAAAAAATTTAAATATGCAAAAAATATATTTTGAGTCAGCAAATTCTGGATTTTTTCACGTGAGCAAGTAGTTCTTAACAGATGTGACTTAAACTTCATCAGCATTGTCTTTTGTACAAAAAAATAAATTAAAAAAACATATTAATAGTTGCATTAAAACACAAACAGCAAGTCATTTTACACATTCAGACTAACAAGAAGATGTGTCCTTTGGTGTCACGTTGTAGAAAAACTTACACAAAACAGTAGATTATAACCAATTTTTATTTGAAAAAATTAAAAACTGGCAGCACCTGGTCTTTTTAGAGTTTTGGTCAGATCAGGCAGACACAATGACTTTTTGATTTAATCTGAAACACAAACATAAATTGTGACGTTCTAAACAAATACTTTTGGTCATCACAACTGGTACAAATTCACCGACATATTTTTACTAGTTAACATGTTGACAATAATTGCATCAGACATTAAACATCAGAGGAAACCCATATTACCCAGGAAACAAACCCCTACAAAATATTTCTTGTTCAAAATTTTGAATTGTCTTTGAATTTTGACAGCAAAATGTACGTTTTTTTTTTTTAGGCACAGATAAAACAGTTAACAAGGCCAGCCTCAAAGTAGGCAAATGGATTACAATACAAAAATGTTAAGCATTAAGAAGTTCTGGACAGTACAGTTTTTTTGGCCAATAAATATAAAAAAACGCTCACATATGCTAAAAAAAAAAAATTCTAATTTGATTTCAAGTGTTGCACTGCAAGTACCAGAGCCACATGGCATTACACTTGCTCTTGACAGTGTTTTCTCACGCTCAGCATGACACATCAGACTGTGTAGGCCTACAAATCTCATTTCAGGCAGAACACCATTCTCTGTCCGAATTTCAAAGGCACAGTTTTTACTTTCAGCACTGTCAATATAAAACAAGTGCAAGTTGTTTTTTCATATAGTAATAACAGAAAAAAAAAACATAGCAACAAATGAACTATTATTATCAAAACCTTGACTTAAAACTGTGGCATTTCTGTTCGTTCTATGTGCCGACATGCTCCAGTGTGTCTGCTTTCGACGGACCATCAAACACAAAATTTAACTCTGTTTATTTAACTTATAACCAATATGTCATTCCGACCACTACTGATGTAAGTGTGCATGTTTGTAGAAATTATGTTTATAGTACAAATAAGTAAAATACACTTTTGTTTTGTTGCTCATTTTCAGGTAAATAAGGCTACAGTAATGTTAACATCTGCTGAATGCAACTATTGACTGGCTACTCAGGAGGTACTGTCCATGTGACTACAGAACTGGGTTGCATAGAAAAACCATGTTCAATGTTTAAAAAATAGATCTCCTTATAAAAGAACCGATAAAAAGAAATCAATAAATGTATAAAATCTGGTTGGAAATTTAAAAAGAGCTGATGTTCTGTTGTTGTTGTTGTTTTTTTGTTCCTGTAAAGGCACAATATTAAAAAAAAAAAAACAACAACAACATCCAAAAGTCAAGTCAGGGCAGGCAGGCTTCTGCTTTGGCAAAAGGACCACTTTTAATATTCACACTAACTGGAGTGATTGTGATGAGACTGCTTTGGTTGGTTGTTTCCCGCTCTTTCTCAAAGTTCTTTCACTAGTGGTTGTCAATAATGTCAGCGCTGAGGCTCAGAGGAAAGGCCTCAGATTGCAATCTATAGTTTCAGCTGAGCCAAACACATTGTGTTGTCCAGGATTGGAATTTCCTTAACCCCGCCGTAATACCATTTTTCTAAACAGAGGATTTGTGCAGCGGCTAAGAGGAGAAAAAAAACTCTAGTATCTATTCTTGACATACGTCTCTACTGTGGTTGAAGAAGTTTCAAGCTGGAGCTCTAACGGGAAGCTGAGCAGGTCCGTTTTGGAGCTTAATGTCCGCGAAGCTGGTCCAGCCGGTCGTAGACATTATCGGCTTGACTAAGTTCTTCAAACACAGGCAGAAGGTTGAGCAGCTCGGCGTCGTCCACGTCGTCAAACCACGACACCACAGGAACCTGACCGAGACAAACCGTCAGTCACAAACTGCCGACCTGTCAGCACGTCGGGTTAAAACATTCAAACAGGTACAGAGCTGAACCAGAGCAGAGGATTTAGCTTAACTTAATGTAAATTTAACCTGAAGTGTTTAATATATCAGTCCTGAATGTGTCTGTGTGCACCGTTGTGAAGAAACAGAAACAGAACAACTAGTCAACTGACCATCGATTTCAATCAATCTGCAACTTTTCTGATAATCAGTAAAAACTTCTAATAATAATTTAAAAATAATGCAAATTTTTTTCTGGTTTAGTTTCTCAAATGTTTGAGACCTTTCTTTGTCACATGAGAGTGAACAGGAAGTTTTTGGGCTCTGAGAAATTACACATCCGTCTCTCACATCTGTGTTTTGTGTATTACAAACAAAACAAACAAAGGGAGGAAACAATCTGCAGATTCATCAGTGATGCAAATAAACATTTTCTGCAGCGTTCACCAGGGTGAAACAAGGAATACACTATGAATGTCGAACCAATCTCAAAACCTCCCTGAATCTACAAATTTTGGAAATCTGACAACCACATTTACTCTATTAATAATTAGTTTTCATCTTGTTTCGGCTAATCTCACATGACTACACGCTTTTCTCCTCAAGTTTGAGATCCGGAGAAAATCTCATCTCTTCGTTGGAAAACAAGATTTAGACTTTAGTACAAATAAGTATTTCTCTGCTTTTTTTTGTGTTTCGAGGCCTCTTAGCTTCATGAGTCAGGAGTCTAAGAGCATGTGCCTCATCTTTTGTGATTCACGACAAGTTTCAAAGCCATTTTCAACAAAAGGAGGTAAATCACAGCTGATCAAAACTCACAGCATTATTGGGGTGGAAGATGTAGGAGGCAGGAGAGTTATCCAGGATGAGGGTCTTGTGGAGGTCTCTGCCCAGGCGGCTTAAGTCTTTGACGTAGCAGCCTTGGTGGAACACACAAGATTCCCGGAATAAGCGGGTCCGGAAAACACCACACTGATCCAGCAGGTCTGTCACAGGGTCTGCGTACTGACGGAGGCCGGGGGATGGAGGGAGCAGGAGAGGGAGAAGCAGGGATGTGTAAGGTTGGACTAACTAAGCATTTTCTCCTAATGGTGGATATTCACTCTAACGACAAATGAGAAACAGCATCGCACATTAAAACTCATCTCACTTAACTCAGCTGATTGGTTTGCACCAGCTGCTTTTAAATCAGTTTATACATTTGTTTTTCTAAATTCATCTGCTAGCTTAACAAAGTCGATGTTTACTAGACCGAGCTGCACCAATGAAACTTGAGAGAGTGATCTAAGCATCACAATCTGGAAAATAACTGTCAAATATAAATATAAATAAAATGCAAACATGCAGAAGAAATGTGTTTTAGATTTTGTTTTATTCTTGCGATATAGAATACGAGGGAAATATGCAATTACACTAACTTATAAGATAAGATAAGATAAACTTTATTGATCCCACAATGGGGAAATTGCATATGATGCGCTATTTAGTAATTAAGTCATTTTTGCATTAAATAATCTGAGTCTTTTTGTAAATGTAATTTCAAATATTCACAATTAGCATCGTTGTTATCAAAAATGAGCATAAAATGTCTCTTTATCTTCAATCTGAACAGGTCACATGATTGCAAGCTAGTTCAGGCTACATAGCAGTTACACTTCACAGTTTATGAGTGTAAATATCTGGTAACCGTCTAATGTGTTTGGTGCTTCCAGTTTTATTTAAATTGGGTGTAAGTATCCAATTAATATCACTTACACTAAATATAAGTCTGAACTCATGCAAAAGCTGGTGTAACCGACCCCAGATGAGCACAGAAACAAACTACAGCTTTAAAGGTGAGGAAGGTGCCTACTGAGGCGACTAACAGCATGTTAAGCAGCTGCTATCACAGCAGAGGGAGAACTAAAAGACGAGAGACAGCAGCACAACATCTGATGGATCACACATTACATCAAACATCAAACGCTTAAACAAAAGACACTCGCAGCTGAATAAAATATAAGGATCTATTTCAGGATGTATTTCAGGGTTCTGATGTGAAGTACCTTGGCAAGACTGGCTGTAAACAGCACACATTCAAACAACTCTCCCATTCTCTGCAGGAACTCATCCACATACGGCCTCTTCAGCACATACACCTGTGAAAAAAACAGGCAGTCAGGAAGCAGTCCGACCCACGGGGACGTTCATGTCATTAAAGTCTTAAACGTTCGTGCCATCAACTTATTTTTTCCATCTGTCTGCTGCTAATGGCCGGTTCCTGAAACAAGTAATCAAGAATAGGCCGTGCCAGTGTTAACCAGCCTATCCTGGATTACTTGAACCAGGCAGAGGCCCACAGAGGACTGCGTACCAGCACATGGGGTCCCAGGAATCACATTTCTCAGTTAATTACATTTCCACGTGTCCACCAGTGAGAAGCTCTACACCCCGGTTGAACGAAAGGTCCGGTGCACCGTGCTAGTTATGCATATTTTCTACATCGTCGCAGAGGCAGTAATGTGTACCGTATCACTTATTGATGAAATTTTAGATGAACGGGGCAGAAATGACTCATTTTCCACTTGCAACTCCCTGTTCAACATCTGGTCAGTAGAGGGCTCTGTGCGCCCGTTACAGCAAAGAAAAAAAAAAACCTTGCTGATCAGTTACAAGACCCATCCCTTTTCAGCTCAGCAAACGCCGCAAACACATCAACATACATACACAAACACAGCCCCTTCCCCTCCACAGCAAACACACACACACACACACACACAGCAGTTTACCTGGTGTGTGGTCCCCTCTATCTCCACAGGCACGATGAAGTCTGCATTGCTAATGGGCTGGAGGGAGAACACAGAGGGAGATGGTTGGCATGCTCATTCACATGAGCCGCGCTGTGTACATTCACATGGCATTACATAACAAGTGAACACTGAACACTTAGAATCAGACTGCACACCGCCGCCATAAATCACTACGTGAAGCCTACACAAACAGATATAATCCACGTAATGTTCCTCAAACACAGGTAAATAAACTCTGATACAGATTAATAAACAACCACAGCAGAATCTGACCATCAACAGCTGCAATTATGTGTGTTTATAACCCAAATAAACATATCTTCATTTACTTGGTGTCATTTCTGGTGATTCTTGAGCAGCTTTTACTCAAACTGAGGTAAAATCACAAGTTGCATTGTCAAAAAACAATACTGATCAAATCTGACATGAGGCATGAAGAAAAATAAGATCAGTACCTTGAACGAGCTGTGCACCAGGGTCTCATCCAGGTCTATGACCACACAGATCTTCCCCTGGTCCTGGGCATCCACCTCAGGCAGGAGGTTGGGCTCATGTTGCTGAGGAGACACACACAAATAATTTGTTTTATTGGTACAGTCCCCCACACACACACACACACACCTATATCATTTGTCTTGCTAAGAAGCTAAGGAGCATCATTAGTCCCAATAGTACAGTGATTCAACGGCCATTTGATTTGACCTCTGGGAAATTAGATAAGACTGGGTTTTAGAGGGACATGCATGGGTGGATGAGCTTCCTTGTTGCCTTTAACAGCTTCTATCTTTAGCTTAAGCATATTTATCCTTTCATTACACTTCCCAAAAGCATCTCCAAAGGGATTCACCAGCAGGGAGAACACATTACCTCAACTTGATCTAATTTTTAGATAGCCAGTTTTCCCCCTTTATTAGTTTTGTTTTATTCCCGGCTCTTTCCGAGCAGAGCCGAGCTGACATTCATTATTAATATATTACATAACGTAAATAGCTTATCCATTGAGGAAAGCAAATTGAGACTGAGAAACACAACATCCACGAGCACCAACAAGCTTCTTTCATCAACTAGACAATAAACCCGATGCAACAAAACCTCATCGACTCAAACGTTTTAATCTGGTTTCGTTTGGGCTGGTGCCCGTCAAACAACAACAACCAGGCCCTGCAGATGCTGCTTCCTGTTTGCTCCTGATGCCGAGAGGACGCACCTCAACGTGAGCAAACATGGCATCTCATTAAAATGCCCCTAACATGGTGCTGAAGCTCTAATCAGGCTGAGGGCGTTCACCGGCGTGACCGGCCGTGTGCAGCAGCCGCTCGAGGCTTTATTTTTTTTTCTCCACCTCAGCAATTACGAGGCAACACAATACACCATTCTCTGCTCACACGCACCGACTGCCTGAAGGATTGATAGTCGCTCTGTCGTTCTTATCTTCCTTGGAGGATCATGTGTGAACATCAAAGTGATTCCATATCCGCAGACAGTTGCGGTTGGCTTTTCAAGACGTTCAGAGCAGGTGCAGTCGTGGTTTTAGTGCGAAGTTGCAAGAGAAATAACGCTTGGAAACGCTAAGCACATTTTTACAACAGCATGTTAAGTTTATGCCTACAGATGGCTGAACTACTCACACACCTCCTCTTTTATGGCTGCAGTGTGTGTGTGTGTGGGAGCGACAAGGAAGTAAAATCTTAAATAAACAAAATTAAAGACAGCGCTGCTCTGAGGTCTTCAGACTGTTTTCATTGGTTGCTGGAATAAGAATAGTGTTACCTTGACAACTGTCCCATTTTCCTGTGACTCCAGCAAGGCCTGCTGGGAAGGTGGTGGTAGTGGTGGTGGTGGTTTGGGGCCATCCTGAGCTTGGAGGCAACAGAAGAGTGCTTTGAAGATGTTACAACTCCGGGGCTGTTTCAGGGCAGAGCGGCTCACCTGGCCTGTTTGGTGCAGAGAAAGAGACACTTTCATGAGGAAACCAAGCAAAAACTGCATGTCGTCAACATGGAAATATGAAGTGGGGCCTTAAACTTTCGTGCCACAACACAAGTCAGAAACACCAAGTGTAATCTTTTTCATTATT
>JAPZDY010000002.1:24108705-24120061 GCA_029783645.1 Ctenochaetus hawaiiensis | reverse complement strand
GAGCCCCTCTCCCTCCCTCCCTCCCCTCTCATCTTGCAGGCCTGCCCCTGAGTGGCCTCTGCTAGGCTATATTTCCAGGAAAGGGGCCTACTGGACAGGCTGTGAGGCCTAGGCAGGGAGACATTGGCTCATTGAGAAAAACAAAAACAGAGAGGGGCGGTGGGAAGACTCTCCCCTCTTACATAACTCTCCCTCCATGACAGGGCAAAAAAAAAAAAAAAAAAAAAAAGTTCCCCGCCACAATGCAAAGAAAAACCTGTCCATCCGCCTCTCCCCGGCTTGCAAAGACTGAAGCACTTCAGGACTGGAATTCGAGCAACACTGAAACCAGCAGTGTTTGCTTGCAGTTGCACAATAGTCGCAACTCCTCAGACATACCACCACCACCACCACCACAGGCAAGTCAAACACCAGCCACATCTGGATGTACACACTGAAATACTCCAGTCAGGTCCGTCAGTCGCTGCTCGATTCATTTCGGCTGGTTTGAAGCAACAGTGCTGTTTGTGTGCAGCCGTAACAACACACAAAACATGATGTAACACACCATGTCATTCAGTGTGTTGTGTTATGTTGAACAGCTCTGGTGGTGAGATGCTTACTGTATCTGAGGAGTCTACTGTGCGGGCTGTGCTGCCACCCTGTGGCCAACAGAGAAACTACAAGGAGGAAGCAAACAGTATGTGCAAAAACATAAAATCCAGTTTCCTCGAAAGAGACCTCAAAGTTTTCCTTTTGATTTTTGTCTTAAATAGTTTCACTTGCAAGCCGTCAGGAGACGTCAAACACACGCAAACTAAAAGTGTGACGCTTGTGACAGATTATCACAAAGCAACAGTGTTATCACTGCAGCTACAGCAGCTGGGAAGCTCTGTGACTCATTGTAAGTGTATATTTTCACAAAAATGTAGAATTTTTTTTTTTATTATTGGTTGTCCAGGATGCAATAATTTAAATAATCACATCATTAGGATTTATTTGTTCCTAAAAATATGTAATAATCATAATAACAAGCCCATTTAGGCCATTTTGATACTTTGTTTTCATCACACATACATTAGGTTGATATGATCCTATACTGTTTTGAACTGTGTGTTATCCTGTGAGATTAACTTGTTAAAAAACTTATTTACACCTGTAAACCTGTCAGCGTAGCGCAATGCCACGAAATCTTCGTGTATAATCAGTTTTTTTGAAGGTGAGTAGAGACAGAGGAGGTCGGTCGTGTCGCTCACAGCTGCACCTTTTAAAAGGAACGTCCGCCTGAACGCACATTCGATTCCATTCAGGAGTTGAACTCTGGCTGCCGCTCGATCAGGATGGTCATGTTGTTTCCTTTCCTGGTGGCCGGATCGAGGAAGGAAACTCCGAGAGCGATGAGACACAACCAGGTCTGCAGCACAGAGACAGAGACAGAGACAGAGACAGGGACAGGGACAGAGACAGAGACAGAGACAGAGACAGAGACAGAGACAGAGACAGAGACAGAGACAGAGACAGGTTCACGACAAATCCACTGATTTTTGTGTCAGACAGCCACATATTCAGTCCAAGATGTGGCATCACATAACGAACTGAGCATCTGTGTGATGTGACTTTAAAGAATTTTTAAACTTTCATACAAAAGAAACACCCACCATTTTTACAACCCCTTCATTCTGCAACAATTCATTTAATATATAATAAAAAATAATAGAAATTTTAATGTAAAAAGAAAACAAAATGACTTCTGAACATTAAAGGAATGTGATGATTCAAGTCTGACACAAAGTAAAGACAAGAAGTCTGAAACTTCAATTTAAGGCCGCAACTATTTAATTAATCTGCAGATAATCTTCTCATTTAATCACTTTTTCTATGAATTATCACTAAATTGAAAAATGTTAAACATCATTTTATAGCTGTTCTGTCCAACCATCCAAAAAAAACAGCAGAAGTTCACAGTTCTGTGTTGTTTTTTTTTGTCAAAAACTGATTTGAACAACAAATTGATAAAATTGTCTCAGTTTTTCTGAAACAATCAGTCAAAATTTAAGATATGAAGTTTTTTTTATGCTTGTCTAAATTGTAACAATATTGATAAATCTAAAAAACTAATAACTCATATTTTTCCTCCCTTTTACGTAAAATTAGCCACCTGGCATGAAATGGATGGTTTTGGATTTTATTCCCACTGACTGTGATAAAAAAGGACGACATGACAGTTCTGAAAAAATGCAGCCAAAACATCTCGATCCCTGATAGCAGACAGGAGATCAGCCAAACTACAGAGTCACAGCAGGCAAGTTCTCCCAAAAATGGTCTTTGTCCTCTTAGTTTTATATCATACAAAAAACACAAGGCATTAAAAAGCATCAGCATTGTAAATAATTTTGAGACCTCTCTTTGCTTTTGTGACTTGTCTTTCTGACAGCGTTAGGAGGAGGAACCTGAGATGACTGACTTGTGACTTGGCAGCACCGTTAAGTTTAGGTTGTGAAACGTCTGCTTGGCCGCAGACGAAGTTGCTGGGACAAGTTTTAAGGTTCACGGTGGAACAAAAAGTTCAGTCACAGGAGAAGTTTTGTGCATCGCCTGCAGCCTGACGTTACCTACCAAATATCCCACAAATGTCAGGTATGCTATGCAGAGGAACGCCGCCAGCACGTACAGCCACACGCTGTGGAGCGCCGCCACGTAAATCACGACGAAGTACATGTTGATGGCACACACCAACAAGATCACCAGCCCGCCTCCGATCTTATACACTCTGCAGGGGAACAGAGAAAGAGGAAGTTTGAGGTGGAAACAACAGCATTAAGTTTTATTGTCAGTCTTCAGATTTAGAGAAACTCACAGTCCGTTAGCGAACTCATTCATGAGCGACGGCAGACTGGTGAAGGTGAGGATGGGGATGAGGGCGAACGGCAGCTGTGAGAGAAGAAAAACAACGAATGTGTTTTAAATGACAAAGTCCTTTATACCATTTATTGATGAATCGATGAAAAGGTAAAACATCAAATAAATTCTTAAATATTGACCCTTTATGAACCTTTTAAATAAATGTACCTCTGTGGAGGAGACCAGACCTGACTTTAGGAAAGCTTTTTATTTTTAATTCCACTCAAAAAAACCCTCAACAAACTTCCTCCATGTTTATCATCATCTCAATTAATCCAGAATAAAATCCAGTTTTAAAGCACTGATTCTGTCAGCACAATAGAACTCATGTCAGGAGTTTCATTTGCCTTTTTTTTAATCTGAACAAAATTAAAATACAGCAAATGAAAGTCAACATTTCCTCCACAATTTTCACATGAAAGACTTCACTTTGTTGGAGAGCTTTTAATGTGGAAAATCATCAGGAAGTTTGTTGACAGTAACTTAACATGAAGCAGGACGAACAGTTACAATTAAGTAAAAAAAAACTTCAGTTTTAACTGAAATCATTATGTACATTAGACTAAATTACAGTGGTGGAAGTAACTGAGTACATCTACTCAAATACTGTAAATTCAGTTTGATTCTTCAGCCGGTTCTTCACCCATTTTCATTTAATCAGTCTTTATATTTCTCTGCTTCAGAGGCCAAATATTGTAATTTGTGGACTGAGATTCAAAACACAAAATTACTTTAGCTCATAAATTTTTGTGTTTTATTATAACTACAGGTTTAAATACTAAAAACTTTTCTGATGCCCCTGCAATCTATAAAGGAATTAAAATTAGCCCAAGTTCTACAACTTTAGTAACGATAATTGCATTGATAATTATTAGCCAATATAATAATGAATAT
This sequence comes from Ctenochaetus hawaiiensis, assembly GCA_029783645.1. NCBI lineage: Eukaryota > Metazoa > Chordata > Actinopteri > Acanthuriformes > Acanthuridae > Ctenochaetus > Ctenochaetus hawaiiensis. The sequence goes on along the minus strand of JAPZDY010000002.1, from coordinate 24,116,287 downwards.
TACTGCAAAACAGGTCCACAGTTTTTCTGGGTTCCTTTTCCTTTAAATGTTATTTATTATAAAAGGTGATTTTTTTTTGTGTGTTTTGTTTTTGTGATACATATTTTGACCACAAGAGGGCGGTGTGAACCTCTACTCCCCTTTTAGTTTGTTTTTATATGAGGATTAAATGATCAGAGCTTGTGATTGTGTGTTTGTGATCTTCCAGCCTTGTTTTTAATTCTGGAGTCTTGATATTTTTTTTTGTAATATTGAAGCAAAATGCCATTTTGTTTTGAGTTCACAATATTTTCAAATCTCAAAATAAATGTTTGGTTTTTGCTATGACCTATCTCAAAAATAAAGAAGAAATACTAACAGAAATAAATCTAAAGACTGACTTTTAAGAGCTAAAAATCCAGTTTGCCAGATAGATTTTATATCATCTATTCAACTAAATAACTACTTTCACGCTTTGTGCTTTGCTTTGAGATAATACGATGGAAAATTAGATAAAAACAAACATTTATGAGATAAATAGCTTATTTTTTGACCAACATGGACCTACTTCAGTAATGCAGCTGGCTACTGAGACTGAATCCTGTTTGCTTGTATAGTTTGATTATATTGCTGTCCTCAGTTTGGTCTTGCAGGTTATAAAGATAAAAGTGTTCACAGATGAGGTGCAGTGAGAAAGAGGTGGAGGGATGTTGGTGAACGCTCGGATGAAGCCGCAGCGAACCAGCCGCTCCGGCCGTCTGACCTGCATGCTCTGCAGCACGTTGAGGAAGTCGTTCATGCCTGTCAGATGCTTCACGTCCTGGAAGATGGCGACCAGCAGGGTGGGAGTGATGGCGATGGAGCGGGTCAGCAACACCCGAGCGAAACGCGACCAGCGCAGATTCAAGAAACCCTGAGGGCGAGAAAACACATCAGCCGGTGACATTTTCAAGAGAGCTGCACTTCGTCTCGACTGTTTCAGCAAAGCAAACTGAGCTGCTGCTTGTGATCACCTGCTTTACTAAATAAACACCGATTCCACAAGGTAAAGAACAGGTTTAACACTCAGTGGTGGAATGTAACTAAGTACATGTACTCAGGTACTTTTCTTAAGTATAGAGGTTCTTCTTCTTCACTCACACAATTTGATTTATTTCACAGCTTTTCAAGATTTGTGCCAATGAAGCACATAAGGAGCTTATAAAATATTCTGTTTTGTTATGAATAGAACTAATTAACGGCATTCAGAAGTTCAGCCAAATTGATTAAACATTTAATCAATTAATCAACTGACAGAATGTTAAATTGTGACTATTTTCATCATTTTTTAAAATCATTTTCATGCAGAAACATTTAATTCATTCACGTTTTTGGGAAAATGTGAAAACATTTATTACTATTTTCTTCCTTTTTTTTTTTAACAAACCAAACAATGAATTCATTGATGGAGAAAAAAATCAGCAGTTTCATCCAAAATGAAAATAATCATCAGCTTTAGCTTAATGAGAAATAATTCAAAATGAACTCAAACTTTATCAACTCTGACAGAAAAACTCAGCTTTTATATTAATGCATCAGAATAAACCAACAATATTGTAAATACAATAGTATGACAGTTCTAAGAATGTTTTTTTTTGCATTAAGTATCTTTACTTTCAGTGCTTTAAGTACATTTTTTCAAATCTTTACCAGCTTTTCCTCCAGTAACATTTTCAGTGCAGGACTTTTGCTTGTACTCGAGTTTTTTTACATATTTGTACTCTAAATAAAGTACAGGCTTCGAACTCTTCACCTCTGCTGACACTTGCACTGTTTGTGTGTGCGCTTTGTGTGTGTGTGTGTGTGTGTTCGTCCACTGACCTCCATGACAAACTGACCCGAGTACGTTCCAGTCATGGTGGAGCTCTGACCGGCCGCCAGGATCCCGATGGCCCAGATGTAGAGCGCCGCCGGGCCGAAGAAGCAGCCCAGCACGACTCCCTGCGACACATTTCATCAGAAAACAAGCTCAGCAGGACAGGAAGAAAACAGGGACAGCGTTAAATAAAACCCCCCCAAAATCCAAATTTAAACCTGCAGAGAATCACAGAGAATTATGACTTGACTTCACAGAAGGTTTCAGCATCTTTCAGCTCTTCGTTGTAGCAGGTTTACTGCCTAATCAGCGACAAACGGACCCAGAAAGAAGCCAAACAAAATGGAGAGTTTAGAGCATCTTTTATATATTTAAACTCTGAACAGAAACTTAGATATTTTGTTTTTTTTTAACTTCACTCTCCGTCTTTGGCTTCAATTTTCATTAACGTTCTAGAAATCAGTCCCTCACGTCCCCACATAACAGCTGAAACACCCCTTTAAATCTGTTAAACTGATCTTATTTAATCTACAAAACTTAACTTCAAGTAGTAAATTAATTTGCAGCTGCTGAAAGATCTCACACTCTGTTCAACAGCACAAGTCATACAACGATTTCTATCATCAGAAACTCAGCTTTCACGTGTTTTCTCACACAAACACCATCAGATAAAGTCAAGTTCAGTGTATAAAATGTATGAAATGTCAGATAGACGCACCCCTTTGTAAATGTCCACCTCCAGGGTCTCATTGTTCTGGGGGATCAGATGTGAGTTAGGACTTCCTGTTTGATTGCAGACGGTGTACTGGAACAAACAAAAACACACATCTGTAGCAGAGAAAACACACATATCTCTTCTTCTTCTTCTTTTTGTTTGTATAATAATAATAAGAGGGATGCTCACCACGTCGTCGTTTGTGCGTCCGTAGAAAGCCTCGGCGAAAACAGCCACCACGAACACGTTGATGAGGAAGGAGACGAAGAGCGCCATGGTCGCCTCGATGAAGAAATACTTGTTGGCCTCTTTCACTTCCTTCTTGTTCGAGCGATCGATCTCTCGAGACTGAGGGAACGTTCGGACATTTGAAAGATTTGCTGACACATTCATTCAGTTTCATTCAGCTGATTTGAAAAAAAAAAAAAAAAAAAAGCATCAACCCAGCGTTCGATCTGTTGCATTCGCACCTTGACGAGAGCGGAGTGCAGGTAGATGTTGTGAGGCATGATGACGGCTCCCACGATGCCGACGGCCTGAGCCAGCTGCGCCGGCCCGCAGCCCTCGCAGTACGGCACGAACATCCCCTTCAGCACCTCGCCTTGGTCGGGCGCCACCGTCACGTACTGAAGGAGGAGCAGACGGTGTGACGACGAAGAGGGAAACAGTTCAGGACACAAGTTCAAAACAAAAAGATGTGAGTAAAAACACAGAAATACACATGATATTAGGTTTATGTCCATGAATCCATCACCGGCGTGAATGATACTTCATGTACCAATCAATAATCAGCACTCAGCCAATCATTTGAATGATGATTATGAGCTGCAGGTGCCTCTCATGAAGCTGTTACCTCCTCACATCCTCCCCCCGTCACCTCTTTACCATCATAGAAGGGCTTCCAGTCCTTTAAACTAGTGTTTCTCAAACATGGACCCATTTTTTTAGGGTCTCCAGTTTGCCAAAGACGAGGAAAAACAACGCAATGAAATGTGAACTGAGCGTTTTTTTAAAACACCAGTCTGTTCAGTTTTTATGTACATAAAAATTATATAAACACAGTGTAGAAAGTGGTAAAAAAAACTTGACATTACACTCTAATTCTGATTATAATGAATTTAAACCTTTAATACACATTTTAAATTCAGTTTTCTCTACCAGCAGTTTAAACTTTTAGATGTTTTAAGAATTCATGATGTATTTTTCATAACTTTGAGTTCAGAGGAGACACCAAATTCCTCTTTTAGTTCCTGAGCTGAAACAGTGTGGACCTTTCTGCCATAAATGCACCTTGAGGAGACAAGGAGAGAGGAGAGAGGAGGCTTCCGGAGGAGACAAAGGTGTCTCCTCGCTTCCTTCACTCAGATCTCCTCTTTACTTCTCACTCTTACATCCTCGTTGGAAGGAGGCAAAACAAAAGGAAGAGAGCGAGTGAGGGATGCAAAGAAAAACATTAACATAATTTCAAGCGCTGTTTATATTTAAGGAAGGTTTCTCACTGGGTGAAATGACCCTGAATGCATCACGGCAGCCATGATGAGGGATGGTTGAATCTCTTCATGCTCAGAAAACGATGCCTCAGTGCTTCCTGTTTTATTTCCCTGAGCACAGAAAACACTGAACCATCCTTTATAAAAAAAAAAATTAGGAAATATCGCCGCACAATTCCTTGTGGCAGCAACGTTTAAACGAGCCAATCAGCCTCCTTCACATAAGTAAATATTTCTCCTCAGTCTCCTTATGAACGAGTCCTTCACGTTTCCTTCACCTCGTGATGTTTCCATCCAGATCAAGGAAAAGTGTTTAGGAAGCTAATTTTTTTTGACTATTCAACCTCAGTCAAGGTTTGAACTCTCCCCTGATTTGGCCTTTATTTCAAAATAAAAGCATGCGGTTATTCGAGATTACTTCATCCATTCATTCTTCTGTTTGAGTAACTTCTCTATTCAAACTTGCATCTGTAACTCAGATCTCTTCCCCTTGAGTGGATGTTAAGTTAGACTTTGTAACCAGCCGACTGACAGGAATAAAGGGAGAGACATCAAGGAAAACCTGTTTTACACTCACTGACTCATGTGTGCTGACGTGTAAATGTCTCTACCTCGTATCCGAAGGTGAAGGCCATGATGGTGATGAGCAAACCGAAGAAGGCTTCCAGCTTCCTGAGACCTGCAGAGGAAGACGGGGGGATGTTTTAATTACCGCTGCTTCAGTTTTATTCCTCACTGTAATTTGAAGACGATGTAAAATACAGAAGGACACAACAACCTACCGTATTTGTCTAAGAAGAGGAAGAAAAAAGTGTCGATGATGGTGATGAGGACGCCCCCCCACAAGGGGATCCTATCAGTAAAAACACACAAAATCAACATCAAGCAAGTAATTTAGCCACTTTAAGTGCTTTATAAACTTTGTCTGTGTCTGAAAGTAACTAAATACAATTACTTCAGTTCTGCATTGAACCTGCATTTTCTTTTAATGCTACTTTTTACTTTTCAGTCCCATCACATGAATCTGACAGCTCCAGTTAATTTACAAATTAAGATTTTTACATACAAACAATTGATAAAATATGATGTTTGGTTATAAAATACATCATAAAAGTTAGAGCTGAAACAACTAGTTGACAAAGTACCAAGTCAACAAAAGAAAAGTCGTAATCGACTTGACAATAATTGAAAGGTTCAGTGTGCAGAATTTAGTGACATCTAGTGGTCAGTTTGCACAATTACACCACCTGTCAGAGGAGAGCAGGTTGAAGGCGATGGCGCAGCCAATGACTTCCTGCATGTCCGAGCCGATGATGGCCAGCTCCACCATCAGCCACAGGATGATACGAGGCACCTGGACAGGTGACACAGGTGTTAGTGCTCACAGGTATTGATTATTTAAAAACACAGAAAGAGGAGAAGCTGAAATAATATGTGAGACTTTGATCTGGAAGTAAAAGTGAACCACAATGATTTAAATTTTATAAGTGATGTGGTTGAATTTATACTGTAACATCTGTTAACAACACACTGTTTTCTTTTTTTATGTCCCTGGAAACTAAATATTACAATATAAATTATCACAGTATAAAAATCCTGATTTTTAAATGTCCAATATGCAAAAAAAAAGACTGTATACAAGCTGCTCTGATGTAACCGGTCGTTTCTAGATGTAAAAACTCAGGAAGGAAGCTGATCGGAACTCTGACCAATCAGGTGACAGTTTTTTAGGTCACATGATCCAAGAAGGAAAAGCTCAGCTGACTGACTGGAAGTTCTGCACATTCAAATCATCAGTCAGAAACAGTTTAACATACATTTTTAAAGAGGTGAATTTAAAACAAATTTAATCAGACGGTTTAAAGTAAAACATTTCAGATGATGAGGTTTCACTTTGTTTCTATATGTCTGATTATTATGGTCTGTCTTCACTTCCATCTACTGTTTTAAGTGTGCAGATAAAGAGGGTGATGATGACTGATTTCACTCGTTCATACACACATTCATGTTAAAACTGACAGGAAAAATTCAGGAAACAATTGGAGGCGGAGGGGCTTTGAATGAATGACGATTCGCAGGACCAGCGGAACCAGTTCTTCACTGCTGGTTCTTCTTGTTTTTTTAACGTTTTGAACAGAGTCGCTTTTAGAATCAAGTATTTGGATTTATGACAGCAGAGCAAAACGCCCACCGCTGCATAGAAACATCATGTCACACAGAGAGACAGACAGACAGACAGGAAACTACTGTGTGTTTATCACTGTGTGCTTGATTCAGACTCATTTGAGGTCTGAACTCTCAGCTCTGATGTTAAATAACAGTCAGTTTCATCTAAAATGCTTCAGTTTTTACATAATTTGAAGTTGATTCATGACTTAAAATAGCTTATGTACGTTAACACTGAATGAAAGGGCCAACAAATTAAAAGACAAACATCTGGATTCTTAAAATTCACCTCTGGCTCCTTTAAATGTGGAAACAGCAACAGCTGAACAGACACAAACTTTAGGAAATGTTTCATTCATTTAGTTCCCTGCATATTTTTCAACCCTGCAGCAGAAACACAGCAGGCACGACTGTAAAAAACAAAACCAGAGGACCAAAGAACTGGTCACATGACTTTATCCATGAGGTTTACAGTTACTTTTCCTCTTCAGGTGTTATGGATCAACAGAAATGGATTTAGAGATTTATGAAGTCACATGAATAAAGAACTAAGTCAAGAGAAGTTCACTTCTTCTCTCAGTGTTTAAACCATCCTCACAGCTCACAATTACATTTTTTGGATCATATAATCCAAAGATTACAGCGGCTGGAACAATGGAGCTCAATGCTGGTTATGCAAACCAGGACAGCTTCTGCTTGCAGTTAGATTGCTTTGGTTAGATCTCTGACTGTTAGCAGGCGCCGCGCTGCTGCAGGCATTTCATGCAAAAACAACAAAAGAAAGGTGGGGAATCATCAACAGCTGGGTCTACTGATATCTCACAGGGTGGTACTGCCGGTTGCAGACTTCAGCCAGGTGCATCCCGGTGACGACGCCCAGCCGAGCCGCCAGCCGCTGCAGCAGCAGGCCGATGATGGTGGCCGCCAGCAGCACCCAGAGGAGCTGATGGGACGAGAGCAGAGGCGTTAGCGATGTGTTGGTGTCTGTGTGGCTGCTGTGATGTGCAGTGTGATGTTCATCCTCAAGTTTGCATGTTTATATGAAAATAATTAAGTTCATGCAAAAAAACATAGCATATTACACTCTACTGTTACATATCTCGCCAACCTGATTTCAAATCCAAGATGGCTGCTCCGTGAATCAACAGCATTGAAAGTTTTAGTGTTAATGTTCTGTTCATCAGTTCTTCTGTTTTATTTTAGTGTCATTAAATCAGTCGAACACACAGAAACTGTCCCGCTTCTATCTGCGGACAGTGCGTGATGCCTTGATCAGTCCCTCCAGGAATTTGCGATGTTGCGATTGCAACTATTAACGCAAATTCAACCAATCTCCGTGAATTCTGCGCAACCTTGCAATTTTGTCCAATCACCGCC
>JAPZDY010000002.1:24094274-24108605 GCA_029783645.1 Ctenochaetus hawaiiensis | reverse complement strand
GAATTCACGGAGATTGGTTGAATTCGTGTGAATTGTTGCGATCGCAACATCGCGAATTCCTGGAGGGACTGATAATCAAAGCCGTTGGTCATGATAATGCAGCGATTCATCATGGTCCTCAAACAAATGACTTAAAAATAAGTAGACGAGAAAAAAAGGGAAATGTAAAAAGTTAAGGACAGAATAGAGAAAAAAAAAGGAAATAATGGGTAAGAGTTGATGAAATAAAACTTGAATGTCACTTTCCAGTCTGTCTAGTCTGTCTGTGGACAAAAGTCATACAGGTTAGTACCTCTCTTATGATCATATGTGTTTCTGGAGGGAAATCAAGGGACCCAGTTCTTCCTTCCCAACTTACCCAAGGTCTGGAGTATTATGCTCTCAAGAATGACCAGGTCTTGGGCTTGTTGCAGGTAGGCCTGAGGTTGAAAGGACAGGCACATTACTCACTAGGAGGCCTCGATCCTTTGTTTAACATAAAAAACCCACCTTTCATATAGAGCTAAAAAGCCTCATAGATAAGTTCTGAGACGATTACAGCGACAGTGTGTAGCGTTACAACTGGTAAATATCATATCACGTAACTGGTGATGAAAAAACCTACACGATTCAGAAACTGGGATGCATCCTGTCTTTTGTTCTCTAGACCCCTGAATCTAGCAGCCTCGACATATGAGGTAGCAAAAGCTCAAAATAAAAAAAACAGAATACTTCCTCCGGCGACTGTACTCAATTTAATTACAACACAAAAAAGAAAAAAGAAAAAAGATAAATCCAAAAAGCTGTGAAACTTAACGCCAAGACACTTCACACCTAACAAACATCAGCACTAAAGCGCCTTTTGGATCATGATCTGGTCTAGGAGATAGAAGGTATGAACGTGTCACACACTTAACATTAACCTCAAATTTTTGAGCATTTTATTCTTAAGTAAAAGTACGAACATAACAAATGCTATGTAGGCAAAATTTTACCACTGAAGAGACAAATAATTTAGATAAATTACTAAAACAGTATCGATCATAAACACCTGTTTATATAAATTTCTACGTTCTCCTGAAGCCTTACTACTGCGCAGATGAAATCACTACCATATCAGGTAAACATTGGAGGAGAGGAAGCAAAATCGTGAACGATCTTCACTACAGTCCAAGACTTACATCACTGCGTACATCTGGAGAAGGCTCCTGAGGGTTGAGGCATGCATGGGCCACCTTGATAACATGTTCCAGCTTTCGGGGCTGCTCTTCAACCTTTGCGGCGAGGAAGAGTGCGGCAGGAGCAATAACCTGGTGAGGGAACCCCAAAATAAGTTCATGAGTTGACTGACAGAAACACCAACAGCTGCATTAGGGACTTCAGCTGCTTTTGGGACAGGTGGTCATGACAAACCATACTTACATTTCTGTGAAACCTGGTGAAGGACTGGACCATGTAGAATCGATGCATGTACACAATGGCTGTATTAATCGTAAGTTGGGACCTGATACATGACAGTTAAGGACAATACAGCTAACAGTACCAACATATCAAAACACATGCAATCACGTTACATGTATTTTTATAAAATTACTAACGGTATTGGTCTACGATAATTGATAACATAGCTAAAGAGCTTTCATCTTACTAATGTCTCACAAAATTCCACATCACAAAAGCCCATCATCACATCAAAGGCAGAACAACAAAGTTGAACCCCTGCTAGCTTCACACACCAGACGGAGGTTACCGGGAGCAAGTATTTTTTAATTTACACATTAAAATGGTGACTTTGATTATTAAACATGTCACACACTTACTCAGAAACACATTAGAAGTAAATGTCGAAGGAAGGCTGTCACATTCTGCATCTTTTATTCACCAACACTTACGCTAACGTTAAGAGAAAAAGGCTAATGCTAACGTCCTGAGGCCCCGCCGACCGCACAGGCCTTCGTGGCTTAGCCTGCTACGCCGCTCCGCGTAACGTTAGCTGCTAACGTTAACCAACGAACTTACAAACTCATCGCCAGAAACAGATGGGAAACATAAAAACAAACAAAAGGCCTTCGGACAAAATATGTAATCAAACGCCAGCTATCGGCCATACTCTCGATCGAACCGGCTTCACGAGAAGCTAAACTTCGCTAGCTAGCACGCTAATGTTGGCTAGCAGAGACGCAAGGCGACACTCGGAAAAAGATACACATTGAGCCGCTGTCCCATGTCCTGGAGCAGGTTGGCCGCCTGTTGTCTGTAGGACAGTTCCTTATCGGGATCAAGTCCAGCTCGCCGAGATGGGCTGTTGTCGATCTGTTGTCGGGTGTAGTACCATTTGTTATTACAGCTTGCAGGGAGAGAACGAAACGAAGCCGCCATCACTGAGAAGGACGATAGTTTAAAATTTCTGCGCGTCACAGGAACATACGTCACAGCTGGTAGCAACGTCAATGTAATTCACATGGTGACCAGCAGATGTCACTAAAACTCTTAAATAATGGCTGGTAATATGTATGGCGGACCACGTTAGGAAAAGGCAATACTTTGATTAAACAATGCTTCCCTTTGTGATGGAATAATATGTTATCAAGGTTTTTTTATTATTTCTTTTGAATTTTTTTATAAACTTAAAACGTGGGGATCAGTGGGGAATTTTTGCCTTAAAAGTTGCCCTTAAAGTTTTGGAGTCAACATGCAGTATAAACATTTTTTGACCGATTACTATAGTCATTAGAAATCACAAAACAAACAAAAGATGTCTCCATGGCTAGGAATAAGAATTGAAACCAAAACTTAAGTTAGTGTAACATTTAAACCATTTACCATTTCAGTAACTTATTCCAGACACACCAGGACCCTGAAGCTGAAAGTCTGAAAATAAATGTAACTGAAAAATCATTAAAATATTGGTTTAGGCTATTTATTTTACACTGCTTCTCCTGCACTTCTTGAAAAAAAAAAGTTTTATTAATGATACAGACTACTTTATATGCTACAGGAACTTTAATTAGCCAAACTAGTATTTGATCAACAACATTTTTAAAATTGTTAATTTAAGAGAACATAGTACCTTACTACCAAGAAACTCTAAAAATTTATTGTACTGGAGAAGTACCATTAAGTATGAAGTACTTATAGCAATATATCATTTGTTTTTCCTTTGCTATAGTTTATATTTTAAATTACCTTTAATCCCTAACAAAAAGCACACACTCCTAGTGAACATACTAAGGATAAGCTTTGACCTTATGTGTCATTTTATATGGCAAGCTTTCTGTGTAGTATATTTTGTTGTGTGTTTTAACTTCTATAGTTTTATAGAAATGTAATTTCCAAACCAATAATCAAATTGTAGTTGTATGACAATTAATCAACAAAATGTTTATGTTACAAAAGGGGCCAAAAACATGATGTTTACATTTTTTATATAGTCATCAGAGCCAAATTTTGCCTTAACGGTGTGTTCAGGTAAAATGGTTTTGAGTATGTCAGTTCTGAAAAAATAATAAAGATGGACAGTTTTTACTCTGAGGTTTTATGAAAATAATGTGTTGTTATGTTAAATATGAGAAAAATGCCACTTTCAAATGTTCAAAAACAAAGCAAGAATCAAATGAAGCAAATATCAAAAATTGAAAACAAAATTTTTTATTTTAAATCACAAAATGTTAATTCTATTACTGACATTTGTTGTGTCAGAGAACATCTGTTTAACAGTTTGAAAATGCTTTACAAAAAAGGGGGAAAAATACAGAAGAAAAACAAGGTTTTCAAACAAAATTCACACGATTCCAAATCTCTCCGCACGCTTCAGTTTCTTTGCCTGCGGAAAAAAAACAGAAGAAGTACACCTCCATTAATATACAATCTTCTTTCCCCATGGTGTTTTCAGATGCAACTTACTGTGTTGTAGTGATATATTACACTATAATTGACAAGTATTTTCAATCAAGAAAATATATAACCGTTGGAGAGAAAACACACCTCAATATCAGCTGAACCAGCTGATCCTGTACTTGTTATGGCCCCAAACCTCTCCTTCCTCTTCTTCAGCTTTTCATCCTCTTCGATCTGGGAAAAGGAACAAAACACTGATGTTAAAAGAAGACTTCATTAGGATGGGAGGGTTATTTAAAAAAGAAACGTTATAAAAAATGTAACAAGTGTTGTCACACTGTGAACATCAGTGTGTGTTCGGGCTATTAGTCACCTTTTGTGAAATGGATGAAACGTTTATGCCAAATCTCTCTGCTCTCTTCTTCAGTTGATCGACGTTCACCTTTATGAGACACGAAAGCATTCACATTCACTTCATTTAATTCACAAGAGGAGTTGAGAAATGTTTCTACTCAACAAACTGTTTTTACTACACTTACAGCAGCTTTACTGTTTGCGACGACACCTGTTTGGGAAACATACGAAAAGAAGTGAGAAGAAGCTTGCAGTGAGAAGCAGCAGGTAGAAAACAGTTAGACTTTTAAACATCACACTACAAGAAAAAAATGTCTCAATATGCCATTGTATCATGATTTATTAGGTTGTTATTGTACACTGTACAAACATCAGAATAATGTTTACTATACAGCTACATAATGGGAATTGAAATTCCAGTATTTCCCGAGAATTCTCATCAAGAATCTGCTTCCACTTCCCTGTAAATAATACCTGAGGAAACCTGGTATTGTTAACCTGTGTTTGTGTGCATCTGTACATTTTTCAGCTGCAGTATTTTCTTACTAAGACAGAGCAATCAGTTTAGTAAGAGGGAGTGAAGAGCAAGAACAGACCTGGAGAAGGGCTGGACGCTTCGGCTGGTAATCCAAACCTGAAGAAAAAGAGAATTATTATTTTCACACAGCTACGTGGCAACCAGCAACCTCAATAACAACCTGGATATTAATAACAGAGAGTCTTTTATTTCTATCAGTTACAACAATGTTAGAATCATCAAAGAAGTTACTGATAAAATACAACACAGACTTTTATTTGGAGGGGTACAAGATCACAGCTCTGGAGCTCTACAGACAGCCAGCTTCCTACAGCTTTGTGGTTCAAACTGTTTTGTTTTCAAGGATAGACGAGTTTTCGATAATCTAGCTTTATTTCCTGGCCTCAGTGAAGCCTCACCTGGCCGCTCGTATGGCCTTTTTGCTTTCACTTGACGCAGGCAAGTTAAAACGTTCAGCTCTCTTCTGTAGTCTCTGTGAAACAAAAGTGAAAATTCAAATCAGAAAATGTTTTGCTGGCAGACATTTTGTTTGTAGTTTCTAATCAGATTATTAGTGCATGCAAACATGTCATACTTACTTCACTGGCAGAGGCTGGAGGGGTTATTTTCACCACCTTCTTTTCTGGAAGTCTGAAAGAAATACAGACGAGACGTGAAATGAGAAAAGATTGAATACATCATAGTGGTAGAAACTAATGACTGATAATAAATCATTATTTATAGATCTGAGGCCAACATCTAAAACAAAGCCAGTGACAGAAAACACCCGACATTTGAATCCCTTTTAAACAAGACGTATGCAAATTTGTCATAACATGAATTTTGGCCACAGTGCAGAGTCAGAGAGTTATCACCTATAGTGCATTCCTAAAGAAAAAAAAAAGGAGGTCTGCAACATTTTTGGAAATCTGTCCCTAATTAACACATATATTTAGTTAAAAATGAACTTACGTCTTGCTCTCAGCGGACTCAGCATCCTCGTGGACTTTTACATTGTTGGCACTCTCAACTTTGGTGAAGTCCTTAAAGGAAAACAAAGGAAACTTTTATCATTACTTGAGAAAAGGGTTCTTGTGAGCTCTGAGAGGGCAAATGAAAGAGCTCATGTGGTGAATTAGCATCAATCACATTACCTCTGTATCCTCTGCCAGCACGTCATCCACATCCACATCTTCCTCTGTTGTTTGGATTGTAGGAGAAAGAAAAATTCCACACAGAAGCGGAAAGTAAAAGGGTCAAAGGGAGAGATAAGTGATTTTTTCACAATAAAGAACTTATAAAAGGCAGAAAAAAGACACACAGTCTAATAATTCAAGAACTACAAGCCTAAAATATCAGACATTTTGAGGCTGCTTTGACTCACCATGCTCCTCCAGATAGGCTTGCAGCCGGGCAATGAGTTCTCCTTTGTTTCCCTTGGTGTCTAAACCTCGGGCCTCACACTCCTGCCTCAGTTCGGCAAGCTAGAACAAAAGGATACAAAACCAGTATGTCATTGCATCAATCAGCATTTTATTATTTTGCTTGGTTGTTACATTTTTTATTTTTCCGATGTTGCTGTGGGCTCTTTTTTTTTTAACTTTGCTTTGAGAACTAAATCACACTTACTAATTTCATTGTACTGCACAAAGAGCAGAAACTACGTGGTGATACCGATAAGAAAACACATGTTTGTGTTGTTATTTAAGTTAATTCCTTGGAGACAGCAACTGAGAATACAATCTCATCACAGGGGCCATTCAGTAGTATCACATAACCGCCCAGTATGAATGAAAGATTATTTTTGTGTTCAATTAATGTGTTTATTTTCACTTCCTTATTATTTCTTCAGTAAAGTTTGCCTTCATTTTCCATGACTAAATAAAGAAAAATTGAAGCTCATGTCAGGTCTTTAGTAATTCTATTAGACTGACAGTAAAAAAACCCCAAAGAAATTCCCTTTTCTGTCACAGTGGATTAGTAGGAACAATAAAGGCTCACGTTCCACAAGCTGGGATTTAGTGATATTTATTTTTTATGCAGATAAATTCACTGATATAAAAATGGTGTCTGCTCTTTTTGAAGGTCTCTCCTCCATGCTTACCTAAAAGTTTAGTGTTTAGCTCATATTTTACCTTTGAAACAAGAAAGCTACGAGACAGCACGTAAAATAATGATACAGGGTTTAATGAATCTGTGAATGTAAAGTGATCAACTTCGGTGATTACAATCATACAGTTTAGTGGAAGAAAGTGGTATGTGGGGTATGAACGGTAAACAGGCGGCGGTGTAACGACCAATGTTTGGTTAACCTGAGTTGTAAGACTGATGGAGGTCAAACACACCAAGTTACTAGTGACGGGGCTAACCAACGAATTCAAAATTAAATGCATGTTGAACGGTAACGGTACCGTCAAGGGGGAATCCACATCAACGGGGAAACACGACACCGGGACAGAGATGGCGGGACAATTTTTGATTTCACAACAGCAGCAATATTTGAAGTTTTAATTAAAAGCTACACTTCACTCTGTTCAGTTAAACTAACTACAAACAGCTCTTTAATCTAACCTTTGTTATTTAATCGTCACGGTTAGCTAACGTTATGTTAACGTTAGCATCGCAGCTGAATGAGCAACGTGAACTCACGCCGGTTAGCTTTCAAACGTTTTCTTCTTCGGACCTTTTAGCTTTCCGTGCAGTCCGCTGACTGATGTGGTAACGAACAAAGGTTACGACACAGTTTATTCACTCATGAACTCACTTCGTGTTTGATATTAAAACATTATTAAGGCTCCACCAACCTTCAGTTTCTGCAGCTCTATCACTTCGGCCATCTTTCTTTGTTGATGTATCACTTCCTCCAATCAAACTGGACTTGGCTCTACTTCTAAACACCTCCAGTATAACTTAAGTATTTCACAGCGCCGCCTGCTGGACAGACTGACGAACTGCATTCGGATGGATAAACGGTTTAAAAATCGTTTCAGCTGAGTAGAAGTACCAACAATACGAGTTAATTACCACTGCCACACTTTCATATATATTTTCCTGTAATACGTACTATATATAACTGAATCTTTTTTATTATAATTATTATTAACACCTCTGTGCACTTACATGCACTTTATATTTTTGCCACGTGTAACTGCTGCACATCTTACCATTCATGATGTGAATTTCTGAACATATACTTATCTACCCTTACCATTATATAATCTCTACACATATGTACATTGTGTGCTTTTTGCACTTCTGGTTGGATATGGCATGCTAATCTGGTTTTTAAGGATAATATATATTTTAAAAATTGTTATCACAGATGCATACAAATGTTTGATCGAAAAATAAAGCAAGAGAGATAGTTTGTTATTATAGCAAGATAATCAGCACAGTTTCCAAATGCAGTGATGATGACGCATCTATCTTTATTTTAGATTTCATACTTTTCTTTCTGTGACTCTTCGGAGGAGAAAAGATGAAGGAAACAAGATGGTCCACATTCTTGTTGCTAGGCAACAAGATGAGAACATAACTGGTTGGGAAACATGCTGCAATCAAATGCAATAACAAAAATTAAAATTAGCTTTTTCCTTGATTCTGTGAGGACTGTTAGTAGGTACACAAAGAGTGTCCATCTATGAATTTTTTCTTCTTTTTCTTCATCTAAACATTAACATATTTACCAAAATGTCAAATTCTAATACATTCCTACTGTTTTTCAACTCTGTAAGCTGTGCATAACCTGCAGACTTTAACTAAGTGTCATTTTAATGATATTTTCTAACCAACAGCCTTTTTAAGTGTATGGAGATGTCAGATTTTGCAGCATACTTGCTTTTTTCTTTTTTAAATTATTGATCCGTGCTTACATGCTGAGGCCTGAAAGAAGGTAAAGGGTTCATGGTAGCAACAGATAAAACAGGCTTGAAAAGGATTTGCAGTGAATGCCAACATTGTTCAAAAAGAGGTTTAAAGAGTGTCACAGTTTGGCTTATGATATGGAGAGAAAAAATCTTTCAACAGTTAAACTTCATCGGGGGGGTAGAAGGACAAAGCCGGATGAATTTAGGGAGTCACAAGTGCTTCAATAATCC
Organism: Ctenochaetus hawaiiensis; assembly: GCA_029783645.1. Taxonomy (NCBI): domain Eukaryota; kingdom Metazoa; phylum Chordata; class Actinopteri; order Acanthuriformes; family Acanthuridae; genus Ctenochaetus; species Ctenochaetus hawaiiensis. Next base: position 24,099,821 of record JAPZDY010000002.1, on the reverse strand, counting down.
TCATTACCGTTGCATTCCTCCCATTTTTTGTTCTCCAAGTACAGAAGACTGTGTGACCTATTGTTCTAATGACACACAAATGAACAATACACTGTTACACTTTAATATTTAACACAATGCTTTATCACAGCACCATATTTAGGAGCAATACATTTTCTGCCATTTATATTCACATTTATATTTAAGGTAGTTTTTCACTTTACTGTGACCTGAATTTGATGGAAGGTAATCGTCAGCAGCAACGTGAATTTCAGAGAAAATCCGTACATAATTGGGAATAATTAGACGGGCAGCCCAAAATGGGTCAGGTGATTTAATCAGAGATCTAAGTGACTGTTCATATTGTGTTTGAGGCACATGCTTTGTGGTTTTTTGCACCAAAGACCCAAGAAATCATGACGATGTTACCCTCATGATCAAATAAAGATCCTGCATTGAACTGAGATTTGAACAGTCTAGTTTTTAATATTATTATCACTTTTAATTAGAAGCTTTACACAAAGTTAGTATTATTATAAAATATTCACTTCAGTGCTGAAACAAAGCATCATCTCACACAAATAATCAAACAATGTACCGTTCTACATTCAGTGGTGTACGAGGTGTTCTTTAAGGAATAATGCAAAAATACTTCGTGCATGCACAATTTCTGCAATTAAAATGTTACTTAAGTTAAAATAAATAAATGCAACCAGCAAAATTATGCAGTAAAATGACCATGTTAGTGTTATATACTTTTAGGTTATTTAATCATTTATACTGTTGCATAAATATGCAAGCAGCACTTTCATATTTACATTGGTCGAGATGGAGTTAATTTTTAACTTCTTTACAAACACTGTGTCATTTATTCTTTAACTGAGACAATTTATTGCATATTTTATTTAATGTTCAAAACAATTAAAAACAGTATAGTATTTCATCTAAAAGATGTGGTGGATTTGATATCTAAAGTAAAATAAAAATAAAAAAATTCAAGAGCATTATTTAAGCAAACGCTCTAGTTCTGCCATTGACTCTATTTATTTGTATATCACTAGGGCTTAATAAGGTTCACATTTGCAGGATATATTTTTTTGGAAGTTCTTTTATTCCACATGTTAACACTTTAGGACGTCTCATGATCCAATTTACTGCTCTGCAAAAAAACACGTGAGATTTTGTATTTATGTGATTATGCAGCGCTTTCTCTACTGTATGTGTGACTGTAATCCTCGAGTCGTGCTTCTACTGTAAGAACACAAATCACCATCAGTCCAGGTGCCCCTAAATCTGGGTGGAGGAGGGTCTGCAGGGCTTCAGGAGGGAGGAGGTGTCTGTTACTGCGTGAGGTCAAACATCAGGGAGGTTATAAAGCCCGTTTTCTGTCCTCTGGTGCTCACTAAAGGGATATTTCGTGAAGAGGAGGACTGACAATGTGGACGCCTGTTGTACTGTTGCTGTTGTTGGCTGTGGCTTCAAACACGGTGGCAAGTGAGTACAGTAAATTCAATTTAAGCTGAATTTTAGATTTAAGATAATATTCTCTGACAAAACAACAAAATAGAAAAGCTACATTAAAGTTTGACTATCTGTCTTAAGGTGCTACTTTAATGCATATTGTTTTGTGATTGCATCTTTTATGAGTTTTCTGATTTTTACAGTTTTATTACATTGGATTACAATGTTGTACTTTTAAAATAATCCTACTCTGCATGAACTTCTGCACATTCACTGTTGAATATTTTGAACTCTGCTGCACAAAACTCCTGGGCCTAACAATTGTTTTATATGTTAAATGATTGTAGAATTATTATTATGAATGCATTAAAGTATAAATAGCATCTTATTGCCATGCTGTTGTGTAGTTTTAGCATGTGTATCGGTGTCACATATTTTATTCAATGATCATTTTTTATATGTAAAATCCTTTTTATGTCATTATTAAAGTCAAGGGGGCAGATATCAATGCACCTCAAAAATACAATGCAAAGCAACGCGTTAAAAGAAAAAATAAGATGAATGCATTTAAAAACTTCATCCGTAGTGTAATGTAACTTGTAACTAAAGCTGTTAAACAAATGTAGTCGCGCATAAAATACCACATTTACCCTCTGAAATGTGTGACACAGTATTCCAGAGGCAGAGTCAGCAGCTTTGTCCAAATGCAGCGGTTAAGAGGTTTTCTTAAACCATCATAAAATATTTTATTTTAAGGCATTTATTAACCGATCAGCACTCTGTAGTATTTTATTTCTGTGCACCAAAACCTTCACATTTTAATAAAGTACTGAACCCTGAAAAGGTCAGAAATTAGAAATCAGATATTATTCAGCAGCTTTATTTTATTTTATTGGGTTTAAGTTAATCAAGTTTTCTAGTAAAGCACTTTAAATGTTTTGGTCTGAAGGATCTGAGTCCAGTTTGAAAGTCAAATCCACGTTTTTTTTCCCCCGTGGCTGCTTTACTCATACATGCATGAAAGTAAACGACACAGAATGTGACCTTTGAAAGCAAAGTGCTGACTTTTCACCTTAATCCCTTGATTCTTAAATTAAAGGATAAATTCCCACTTTTTCAAGTCTGTCTTGTGACATTTCCCACAGGTCCAGGTGTAAACTTGACCCACTTCTTTAGAGAAAGACAAAAAAACATCTGAAGCACAGAGAAACACATATAAGACTATTTCAAAAGTCTGTTTTTAAGCTGACGGTTAGCTTCGGTGTCTGCCGTTATGTTTAATCCAAATTCAGACCTGTGACACTGTTAATCTGTGATAAACTCATGCACACACACAATCCTGCACACACTCAGCTGAGCATCACATGAGAGGGATTGGAGGGACATGAAAAATTATATTAGCAATACTGGAATCTTTATTTTAATTATGCATGCTGAATTTAGCCTGTTTTTTATTGAGCATATTCATCTAACCAGCTATGAACTGACTCTCTAGAAATCTCTAGAAAATTTAAGATATTTAAAAGCATCGGAGCGTTGGAGATCATGTGCTCACAGTCTGTTTTCAATATTATATATTTATGTTTAATATTTCAGAGCCCAGAAACCGTTTCATTCGCTATCCATCATGGAACACTAAGATGTACCCAGTCTGGAAAGATGGAGATCCGCGATACAAAGACTCCTGGAAAGGTACATCTGTTAAAATGTTGTTGTTTTTTAAGGTACTATCTTACTTTATAATTAATTTGAAGTATTTTTAGACATTTTTGTTGGATATAGACACACAGATCTGACTGTCAATAAGGAGATTTTTTGAAATAAAACAAAGGCTTCCTGGGACATTGAGGTTACACTGTCTGTTAAGCCTCTGGGTCACCAGGTCACTTAACATTTCTCAACATTTTCCTGTCATTTCTGTTCAGGTGGAAAAGTGACTTTCAATGTCGGAAACGATTCACCGACTCTGACAGGAGCCAAAGTTACTTTTACCATCGACTTGGAGTTTCCACACAATCAAAAGGTGCAGCCGAACGGAGATGTTGTTTGGGCTGAAGACTGCATCGTCAATGGTAACACACCATGTGCACATACACACACAAATACATAAATACACAATGATGTAAGGCAATGCACACACACACACATTACACACTCTACTGTAGCTTTAGCCACCATAGCATCAAATATACCATGCCCCCCCCCCCTCTCTGACTCAGCAGCATGTTCAGGTCATGTGGAACAGCTTATTTGATGGGAGAGTCACTGTTGGAAAAAGGCTTATTTGCTTCATGTTAAATAAAAAACCTTTAACTAAATAAGTAACAAATCTGGATGCAAGTTGGCGGAGGGGGGTCAGGTAAGGGATGTGACTCATAGGCATGAAAACAGCTGGTTATATGATAGTTTTAAAGCATAAAATGACGCCCCACTTTACCTGAACACTGCTATCTCACATTAGCTAACATGTCACCTCTGTGGCTGAAGGCACAGTGCTGTCGAGTTTCCATCAGCTCCAAGTGCTGCTCTGCACTCCTGGTTCGTTTAAATTTCTTTGTCAGTCTCTGACAGTCACAACACTCTTTCTCCTGCAGGAACAAAGCACCATGAGTCTGAGCCTGTATACCCGACTCAGAACACAGACTGGGAGGCTGTTTTCCCTGATGGGACACCAGTTAAGAAGGATAAGAAGCCAAACTATGTGTTTGTCTGGAAGACCTGGGGTGAGTGGAGCCGTCATCTCTTCTCAAACGCCTCTAAAGTATGTCTTTTCTGAGGGTCACACAGTTTCTTGAGGTGAATGCCATGACCTCAGATATGACTCCAAAAGACTTATCATATGATCAGATTATGTGACTGACTCTGCCCTAAAAAAATATCCTTAAAGCAGTCAATCACTGCCTTTTAGTTTTAACATACAGATCTTGCCTGACTCAAGGAAAATGTTTTAAATAATATTTTACATATATGATATTACATTATTACTGTGTGAGCTGTTTATTTGGATGACTTCTTGATTTTGTTCAGCTTGTAAAATAACAAACATATTCTTCTGTTTTCTATCGTTTATCCATCATTTACAACTGTGAGCTTAGACCCTGAATGCATCATGTAGTGAAGAGGCAGCAAAGTGGTCACACATGTACTCAGCGGGCTCTGGATGCTTGTTTGGCAGGTCAGTACTGGCAGGTGGCAGACGGTCCCTCCTCCTCCCTCACCATCGGCACAGATGACATCCCGCTGGGCTCCTACACCATGGACATTGTGATCTACCACTACCGCAGCAAGGAGAAGTTCATTCCTCTGGGATACGCCTCCACTCAGTTCTCCATCACTGGTGAGTGAGGGTATGACACTTTCTGCAGAGAGGAGGGGGCTGCACCTTCTGTTACACCTGTTAAAAAGGCAAAACACAATGTGAATAATATGATCTTTGTACTCTTTTCCTGACTTAGTCTAAAGAAAACTGTAACACTGATTGCCTCCTGAAAAAAAATATCCCCATCAGTCATTAAAAATTAAAAGAAAAACAGCAATGGTAGATTCTCTTTTTTATATATAAAAATTTGGTTTTATATGCAAAATGATACATATAAACAATAAAACAGTTTTATATGTAGTTGCTGGACGGATGTGACAAAATCACTCTTTGAAAGTTTAAAATTTATTAAGAGACTGAAATCATTGATAAGTAGGTAGATCAATAACAAATAGAAAATACTGTTAGTAATTTTTAGGCACTAATTAAGAAGTGAAACACAATCACTATAAAATAAGACATGCAAAGCAGTGGAATGGGGAAGATTCATTTCTCTAAAAATGTAAGACAACTTTGTGAAGGCACTTATTAACTATATGGGTCAATTTTTGAAATTGATCTTGTAATAAAAATGAGGAGAAAGCCAGTAAAAAACATAAACAATAAAACAAAACAATAGGAAAAACTCCTTATATATTTTCTGATTATGTATTACAGTTAGGGCTGTCAGTCGATTAAAATTTTTAATCGCGATTAATCGCATTTGATCCCGAGTTAACGCGTTATTAACGCGTTATTGACGCGAATTTTTACCCTGCCCTTTTACATTTACAATAAATACAAATTAC
>JAPZDY010000002.1:24055439-24070525 GCA_029783645.1 Ctenochaetus hawaiiensis | reverse complement strand
ATAGATGTACTTTATTGATCCCAAATTGGGAAACTCCACTGTTGCAGCACTCCACAAACAAACAAACAAACAAACAATACAAACTAAACAACAACCACGAGAAGGAATCTTTAACTGAATTTAAAAAGGGCATCTACAAGGGAAATAGAGTAGTTGAGTACTTAAGTATAACTTCAACCTTTCCACCTTAAGCAGAATCAAACCCGACACCAGACAGATGGCGTCTTGCAGCAAAATGACTCCAGTTGCTGTTAAACCGCCTTTTCAAACCCACAGTGTGTGTCGGTATCAGTGTCTCACTCATTGCACAACACAGCGCTCATTAACCATAAAAGTGCAGAAACATCAGCCTGTCTGAGGAGACTCGCTCGACCTCCAGTGTGGAGTAACAGCTCACACCTGCAGCGTACTGCAAAGGAAAACAGACTCACAACAACCAGTCAAGTTATTACAGAGCAGCTTAGTGCCGCGTTCCCCTAATCGAACCGTATGTTTGTATAGGGGCCAGCAGCGTAACATATCCTCCACTGTGGTTACAGTTGCTAAAATTGGCTAGCATAGCTGCTAATAGTGTGGGAGGTGGCAGAGCTAATAAAGGGATTGTTTTGACTGATTATTCCCAACTGAGCACAGACTGATTATTATCCAAACGGCCTCACGTGAGACCAGCTGGGCAGCGTTCAGTCTGTGTTCACTTTGGGGACTCCAGTGATGGTTGTTCACTCCAGCGACTCCAACGCTGCTCGGTACAACAAAGAACCAGGGGCATCCAAGATAATGTCTCCACAGGGATCAAAACCAGGGGACTCCCCTGAAGAAGCTCCTCGGATGAGGGACGAAATGTTTTCAGGCATTTACAAACAAGTCCAGCTGCCCCAGATTCAACCCTCCTCGGGTAACCGTGACCTGGATGACTGAGAGTCTTCACGGACATCTTCAGCTGTTGAGCGTCTCTGAACATTAAATTCCAACAGAAAATGTTAGATGAAAGAGCTCATTTTCATCTTTAAACTCTGGTGTAAGTCTCAGCCACCATACTGGCTCCTGCGCAAGCTTAAAAAGGACTTTTTTCATTTAATATAACATTTTAAAGAGGCATCTTAGAATATGGTATCAGTCATAAACATAAAAAACGACTGAAAAAATACAGATGGACTCAAATCAAACAAGAAACCAACAAGTGATAAATAAATGAAAAAAGAAAATGAAATCTTTTTGAGGTAGTTGTAGTTGTCATGCTTTGGGCTGTAGTTTAAACCTACATTGACTGATTTTTTTGGCCACTAGGAGGCAGCAAAAACAAGGTGAATATGGTGAATTTTCTAGAAGACAGATGCTTCTTACGCATCCTGCAAACACACAACAGCATTAGCATTAATTTAGACTTGTGTTTCCAGCCACTTGGTGAACTTAACCTCATAACAGCCTTTTCTGTTGATGGTGGTGCTGAGCTTGTAGCACGCTGTGAGATTTAAGACGTTTTTCAATGAAAACGGCGGCTGCAGCCAAAAAATGAAGCCATGAAAGTGGTTGAGTGAACCAGTAAACAATGAAAACATGGGAGTTACAGCATCTGCAATAATTAAATGTCAGATCTTCACTTTGAGCAAATCCTCTCACACTGAAGCAGTCATGTAATCCACTGTTAAAATAAGAATATAGCTGATATAGCTGATTAATATAGCTATTGATCATGGCTTCTTTGTGTTTTCTGCCATTATCCAGATATAAAAGTGCAAGTTTATATATGTATAGATAGATAGATAGATATATACATTCATTTATTGTAACTTTGCACATTTATATTATTAAATATTAAAAATAAATCAACTAAAAAAAATACTATTTATTCATTTAGACAAACATATATAATAAACGTATTTAAAGAAAAAGCAAATTACTCCCACAGGCTCTAAATTAGGATTAATAGAGTAATTTAGGATAAGGGTAATAAGTAACTGAGTGGAAGTATAAGTAACTTAAACTTATACTCGAGTAAATTTACCCTTAAAGTTGTACAACTGTGTGGGCCTTCCAGTGCTTCTCTGCAACCAAACATGACATTTGAAACTGTGACCTAAATACTCTTTATGGTTTTAGAGCCGCCTTGAGGAGACGCTTGTTGTACTCTGAGGAGCGATCAGCTGTCGGAAGAGGCTCAGTTTGTGAAGAAACAACGACGAGATCAAAGTATAATCTGCGCCTTTAATCCTAATTTAGAGCCTGTGCAAACGCGAGAGACTTCCTCCCAACAGGACCTTCTGTTCTGCTGTTTTGTAACCATTTGTTTTTTTGTCGTGCAGCAGTTGCCCTGGAGGCTGCTGACGGCAACAGATATTCTGTCATTCAGGCATGTGCCACTGGATCTTCGTGGAGGGTCTCATTCGACTGTGTTGCGAGTGTGCATGTGTGTGTGAAAGAGTAATTTGGCTTCTATAAAAAGGCGACCGAATGTTTCGAAGGATAATTAAATCACTTTGCCAAAACACACATACATTAAGGGCTAATTGCAGCCTCATTCATGCCACATTGCAAAGAGGCCACATGAGGATTAGCTGCACAGATCTCATCAATATCTCTTATTTCTTGTTAGTTGTATTTTCTTCTTGTGCCTAAAAAACTCTTAAAAACAGACTGCAAACAAACCGAAGAGGAGGTCAAAACTGAGCTGTGTTTACAAATGTTGAGAGCGACTGAACACTCACCAACACAAAATGCTCATATCAGCAGTACAGTATGTAATCCAAGCTGCACAACTAAAGCTAGGTGTGGTGCATATATATATGCTAACCCTTTATACCCCGAGCACTTGCTTATGAGCTGTGTCATATTTATATCCGTGGAACCATTTGACACCACTGCTGACGCAAGATGGACCGAGATCTGTGATCTCTGACCGGCGAGCAGAGGAGCTCAGGCACACAGTGGGTGTCAGAAAGAGTCCAAATCAGCCAGCAGACTCCATGTTTTCAGGCTGTAATCTGTAACTTTCAGGCAAGTACTTGATTTATTGGAACAGGACAGAAGTGAGTAAAGTAATAGGCTGATTTAAGTGTGCAGACAACACTAGAGCATAAGAAAACAGTCTGAGTGTGTCTGACTGGGCAGGAAAAGACGGGGTTTGAAGGCGGGGGGGGAGGGGTATAATCAGCTGTTGCATTCCCCTGTGATTGTGATACAGCAAGAGTGTGCCTGTCCATATTTAGTCAGGGCTCCTCTTTGACCACAGGGCCCCTGTGTGTGTGCGTCATTTACACCCTGTCCCGCCACACAGGTCCTCCTTCAGCAACAGAACAATGTCCACGGAGAGTCCGAATACCAGCGGACGCACAGAGAAGTGGACCTGAAGGGGCCCGGTCCGGCATCCCATGCGGTGCAGCAGGTTGTTGTACATGTATTTTTAACAGCTGACTTCACTGCCAGAGGATCACAGAGCGAGGAAAGCACTGACAGGAACAGACGTGTCATGTCTCCACTGCTCATGTAATAACAGATTTTTAACATAACGTCAGGAACATTCAAGAAAAACAACGATGCACGAACACATGTGGCAACAAGAAAAAGTCCTGCATGCAAAATGTGAGCGAAATGTATTTAAAATATCAAAAACAGGACAGGTTCTGCAGGAAATGTCCTCTGTGATTGATCTGTTTTTAGGAAACATTTGATTGTTGATACAGATGCATCTGTGTATTGCAGCATTTCAGTGTTGAATCTGGTTGAGGTGGAGCAAGTTTTTTAACTGATTTATACACAGTTTGGCAGTTGGGTCCATTAAATAAACACGAGGGGCTGTGTGATGATTCATGTGAGAGGAAAGAGGGGAAAAAAAGAAGAAGAAGAAGACGAAGTTCAGACAGTAATCTGGATTCCTTTTTTGACTCTCTGTTTCCTGAATCTCTGTTTTATGTGAAATAACAGATCGTTTAAAAGGAAATCTTAAAAGTTTCTTTGGGAAATGTCTCTTCGGTGGAACTGCTAACTTACAGATCTGTGAAACACGATGAGGAGCTGCAGATGATGCAGTCCTGGACATGAATCAAAAAGATTGGAAACACCTGGTTTAATACATAAAAATGGTTTGTTTTTCATACGTTTATCCAACATTTTGTATGCAAATATGAAAAGTAATCACTAACATTAACACTCAGATCAATGAAGCGGAGCAAAAAGTAGATTTTGAATCTGAAACGAGTTGCTTTCAGAACCACCTTGGTGGCCTTCGCAGCTCATATAAAATATGTGCTCGCCATATTCATGATTATGTAACACTGCAGACTACTAGAAGATAAGTGGTGGAATGTAACTAAACTTAACTTATGTACGTTTATTTTACTTAAGTATTTCCATTTTTATGCTACTGTCCAGACGCCTGTGTGTGTGTGCTGTAGGTGATGTTGAAGCAGCGATACAACGAACACAGCACATAACTCTTTTCATGCTGCTTATCCTCGGGAGTTCAATATTTAGATTTCGATCTGCTGGGACAGAGGCCTGCAGTCCGTCAGTGTGAGTCTCACTGCTGTAAACACTGGGCTTATTTCAGGTGCCGAAGACGACTGTGGACAAAAACACCACCGCCTTGTATGGTCACAGACAAATTGAAGGTGGACGCCGCCAAAACCTGAACAGCTAAGAGGCGACTGAAAAGTCAATTATAACATCCACTCCTCCATCGTTAGACCACCACAGCAGTCGTTTCCTTTCTGCAGCAGCTTAAAGAGACTTAATTGCAAAATGTACCTGCAGTCGAAAATGTCTCTCAGTGTCGTACAAATGTCACAGTTTATCAGATTTGCATGATTTGAACATTATGTTTAAAAAACTACTCATATAATTCAAAGCAAAACTTGAAGTAATATCATTTAAAGGTCATATAGACAACAATTGCACTAAAACAAACAAATAAATTAAAAAAAAAAATACATCCACTGAATTTTCAGAAATGTGCAAAATGAAAGTCTGTTCCCTCCTGTACAAAAATTATGAAGGTGAAATAATTTTCAAAAAATTTTGACGGATCCAAAATTATAATAATATTTACATTTGAGTGAGTTTACGGACAAGATTTGATATAACTGAAGGATCTCTGAGCCAATAGCAGAGCTACGCTGATGTCACATGATGCGGCTCAGGAGTTGTCATACCGTTAGCACGTAGGTTTCTTAGCTAAAACGTCTGTTCATAAAGAATAAAAGTACGATTCAGCACATCTGAAAGTGTTGTTTCTGGTTAAATTGTCAAAATTAGAAGAATATCAGGCTCAATCCCTGAATAGCTACGTTAGCATTAGTGACGATATGCTAGGTATAAATGTTGTCCACATCACCTTTAAATTCTTTGAGATAGCCAAACGCAGAGTCTTCTAAAACATGGTAAAATAAAATAACTTTTAATATGGTCTTAATAATAATTACCATATTTTACATGTGTGCAAATCAATGTATCTGCCAAAAAACTAAAAAAACTAAACTCCAAGATCAAAGCTGCTCTAAAAGAAGATTAAAGTTACGATGACAAGCTCATGGTTTCATAGATGACGACACTCACTCACTCACTCACTCACTCATTCAGTCATTAGTCACAGTGTAAACTTCCACATGTGCTTTTCACATTTTCACTGCGAACACCAGGTGGGATGGTGAGGTGAGGACACTGGGAACCAAACGGTGAAGATGTTTCAGGAGCCACAAGGGGTGAAACGGTAAACTGATACTGTGACATCACTTGCTCCAGCGCACATAACTGCAACTTTTGAAAGAGACATAATCATTTACGCAACCTCAGGGACTAAAAAACATCAACAGAGGGTCAACAAAGTGTCACATCTGAAACATTTTAGACTGAAAAAGAGGTCAGCTTCTTTATTCCATAAGTAATCTGAATAAAAACTCAGAGCTCAGAATTTCAGCTGTCAGGAAACTCTGACATTTTAGGAAATATGGAATTTTGATTTTTTGCCAAGAGTTTGATGAATACTTAATTAATTCCTCATATCCACCTACCAGCACCTCTAAAGCTCACCAATTAGCACTTTAAATAATCTATTTGAGCTTCAGAAGTGCTGGCAGACAGATAATATTACCTTTGGACAGGTGAGCCATTTCCCTTTCGATGCTAGGCTAAGCTAAATGTCTGTATCTGCAAATTTAACACACTTACACGAGGGCGGTATTAATATCTGACTCTCGGCAAGAAACAATTCCTTTGCTATTGAGTTTATGCTAAATTAAATCTGTTCCATCGGGCTAAAATCCCAAATCATGACTTCTACTGATGAAACTGTTGCAGTCTCATCATTGAAAAGCAATCATTTTTTTATTCTGTGTTGCTCTGATTAATTTATTGTCACACAATCCTCTCAGGAAATACTGGAACTTAAATGTGAAGAGCAGAAGTTTCTCCAAAATGGACTCAAAATGGTTTCTGATTACAAGAAGCAATAATATCAAAGGAATCTCTATCAAATGTAATGCTATTTTTTGATTCTATAAAGAAAGAAACATAATAGGAATTTAATATTTGTATGATATCTGTTGCATTTATGCAGTATATATTTACTTTTACTCTTTATTGGCTTATCTTATCCTAAGCCATTCACTTCTACCATGATTTTATATCACATTTGTCTTGTGTTTCATTACTGTCTTTGTTGGAAAAGTAAACGAAAAACTTGAATCCTCCTTCTGCCACAAGCTGGACTCACTAAAAATGACTGAACCTGCAGTTAAAGTTGTTTTTCTACCATCTCTGCAGCCACTAAGACGACTGGTGAAGATGAAATCTGTTATTTTAACAGTCACAGCTGCAACTTGGGACAGTGCTGCTTTAAAAGGCAGTCCAGTCTTAGTGGTGAAATGTCAGACGCTGCCAGTTAAGACATATTTAGCAACAGATAGAGACACACAGAGAGAAAAAAAGTCGTGAGGTAACAGTGTTAACAGTGTAGCAGCATTTCAGTCCTATTACTTGTATTACATTGATTATGGAAAAGCACGACAGGCTTGAGTGTTTGGTCATTCAGAGTGTGATAAGAAACCTTTTGTTTCAGTGAAAAACTAAACGGCCACTTCAGTTGCTGCATTCATTATTTCTTATCTGCAACGCTGTATTAAACAAGCATAATGGCTCTCTGGTTGTGTTTTCTATTATGGGAATTATCATGACCAGCAGCAGAGTCACTGAAGGCAGCGAATGGCTCTGAATGAACTGAAGTGTCCCTTTTTATTGCCAATCTCTCTCTTTGACTTTCATCCACTGCCTTTTGAGTTAATTTAGTATAGTATGGTATATTTCCATTACTGTACATATGAATCAAAGCATTATGAATCATTTTTTCAGAAAAAATATGTAAAAATATGTTACAGTAGTGTGTCATATTTTTTGGTTACCATATTTGTTCAGATTTGGACAAAAAAAGCACAACTTGGGAAACAAGTTCAGAGTCTGTTTTGTGTGCAATAGATGGATTTTTTTTTCATTCAGACAGAAAGAATCTTTGAGCATAAAGAAAATTCCTTTCAATGTTGTAAGTTTCTGTATGTATGTTGACGAACCAAACTGTTCTAAATAAAGAATTACAAAAAAAACCTTATATTAGTGCTGTATGGAGCCCAGGAATATTAGCATCTCAGCTAACTCAGGTACATTACCATTTGTTGGAATGTTTATTAATGTTCACTGTCCCTTTTCAAATAGATTATAGAATAAAAATAAAAGATCAAGGTGGGAGTTTATTGAATTTCCTGTCTCTGGGATTAAGTTTTATGTACTCAGTATTATGTGGAGGACTGCTGCTCGTTGTGATCACAGCATGAGTAGGTGCTTCCTCTGCTGTGTTGAGCTCTGGCGCTTGTCTGAACCGTTACAGACAGAAAAAAAAACTAGCTGAGCTCTCGAACCTGGAGCCTGTTGATGGAAACATGCTGTAGCTGCCATTATGATTATGGTTGTTAGATGACAGTCCCTGTGGTTGTGGCTGCACTTTGGTCTGTTTATGGCTGTGACGCATTAGCTAGCAGTAAATTCAAGCTGATAGAAGCAACATGAGTTCAGGTCCCATCTGACTTAACAGTGTTATCTAATAATAATAAAAGCAGGAAAGAGTAGCCACAGTGTCGCTAACACTTATCCAGAGATTCATGGATTCAACCACAAGTCCATCTGTGTATTAACCACACCCGAAGCTCCTACAACCACGGGTAGGCGAAGCAGCTGCAGCTAAGCTAACAGCCGGCGGATGTTTACTATGAAAGCTCAGTCTTTTGAAAGGAGGATTGAGGAATAGCATGTTACATCATCTCTCATTTCAATTGTATCTGCAGAGTGTTTTTTAATAAAAGGTATGTAGAAACTATTGAGGGAACACAAACAGAGACTGTAGAGTAAGAAGATACGCACCGCTCAATTAATTTGGAATAAAACTCTAAAATCCCCTCCTCACTTCAAACCAATCATTTGCTCTATAACAGTTGAACTGACAACATAATAAGTTAATCGTGTATCTGTAGTTTTGCGTGCGCAGAGTAGAGCTGTGCGACAGTTCGGTTCAGCTAAAGGCCTGAAAATGGCGTGTTTATCATCCTTTTGCAGACTCAGTAAACAGTCTGATTTAGCGACGTAGCATTTAGGTTACAAAAGCTTTCTCACATATATGTTGATGATGGTGCACAGTCTCCCTCAACGGCTCTGTCTGGATTTAACCATAAAGACATTTTTGTGGTAAAAATCGCACACATTCATAGTAAAGTTGTAGCTTATGGAAAAAAAAACTGTTTAAAACATAATTTTGGCACAAAAACTTTTTTATCAGTTTACATAAGATTTCCCAGGTGAATCTGTATGTACGTTTTTTATATCCGGATGACCACTGAGAGTGCACTGATAGTTATATACCCATTCATTTAGGTAGGGCCTGGTCTTGTTAACCCAAAATAACTGCCTGGAGGCATTACCAAGATGGCCGCCGTGTGGTGGGACTTTGGGGTCTTCATGGTGCTGTGACATTAAACAGAAATAAGAGGGATTATCTTTTCATTCATCTGATCTGATCTCACCTGGAAGCAGCGATTTCCGCCTTCTGCTTGGCGATGGCCGCGGCCCGCTGAGCGCCCTCTACTGCCCGCTCCACCTTGTGCTTGATCTTGGTTCCCTTCAGCTGGATCACTCTCTTCTTCATGGCCTTCACCAGCATGTTGTTCATGTATTTGCCCTCCTCCTTCCCTCCCTCAGCGAAGGTGGTGCAGCCGTAGCCGTGTCTCTGGTTGTTCAGCCACTCGCCTTCGTACTTCAGCCCGCTGGATCTCTCGCTTATTCCATATCCTGAGCGTTTGTCGTTCTTCCACTCGCCCATGTAGACCTCCGTGGTGGTGGCGTCAATGTCCGCCTCCACCGGGGGGAAATCCTCGGCTCCGGTCATGCTCTCGTCCCCGATGCTGATGGTGGAGTTGGTGTCGCTGGCGTTGGAGCTCAGGGCCGATTCCGTCCTCAGGAAGCTGATCTTGCTCTTCTGGCTGGACAGAGAGGAACTTGAGTCTGACTTCTTCAGCTTTCCCAGCAGGGAGCCCCTGCGAAACAGGCCTTTCTTCTTGGGTTTCACAGCATCGGGGTCGACCTGAAGAGTGAGGGCGAAGCCTCCACGGGACGGTCCCAGCTGGGTAGGGGTGGCGGCGGGCGTCTCCTCACCTGAGGCGTTGGTGGTGGTGATGACGGGGATGTCCTGCTGCAGCACGGTGCCGTTGCTGTGCTCACTGCGAAGGGAGGTCAGGGAGGTACGAAGAGGGGAGCGGACAACCGCTGCCATGCCGTAAGGGACGCTCTGACGGACCCCATAGCCGTGCCGCATCCCGCCGGTGAACTGACCTTGGAAAGTGCCTGGAAATAATCAGAAAACAGGAAGTCAATCTTTTCGGACTGTGACAGATACAAAATAACAGAAGCTACTTTTAGCCTTGCTAACAGTGTGGCTTTAGGGGTATCAATGTCACTTTGATCCAGACCTGAAATATCTCACTGCTATTTTATGAATGACCATGAAATTTGGTACAAACATTAAGTGCTTCCAGAGGATTTTGGGATCCTCTGACATTTTCTCTAGGGCCATCTACAGGTCAAAGGTATCACATGTGAAACATCTCAGGCCAGATTTATGGGTGTTAGATGTTAGCATTTAGCTAACAGAGCTGCTAGCATGGCTGTAGACGTTCAAACACGGCTTGCTTAAACTATGGAACAAAAATAGCTCAGTCCAAATAAAACTATTCACACTTTTATTTCTGCCAGAATGTGATGGATATCTTCAGTGTGCAAAGCCTCATCCATTAATGCCCCATCTGACAAGTCATCTTGAAGTCTGGTCTCAAGCTAAAATTGACACGAGTGTGGTGTATAGTGACAGCTAGGCCTCAGCCCGTGAGGCCAGGAGGGCATGGGGGATGTTGGCTATTATTAAATCCTGACATCTGGTGCTATCACGTCCCCCACAGCAACTTCCACCAGACTGGGCTCAGAGCTGATGAGTCAGCTGTAATGGAGGGGAACCACTGCTATTGTACAAGCCGAGTTCACCACCATCAATTTTCTCTGTCCAGCATATTCAGTTTCCTCTACGCTGTGAAATGGATGAACAGAGAGGTATTCATGACCAAGAAGCTCTTTTGAGAATACTGAAGGAAAACTCGATTTAAGCCTCAGTGGAGATGACAGACTCAGTTGGTTTGGAGGAATTCAGCTTTGTTTATTTATTCAAGCTAATCTATATTGTACTTTTTACTCCACTACAACTATCTATCAGCTATTGTTACTATCATTTTCACAGACTAAACTACACACAGTGTGTGTATTTACAATAAATACGGTTCATAGTTAGCAGCTACACCATGAAAGTGCTGCTTGCACAGAGACAATAATATAATGTATAAACAACATATAATGATACAATACCAAGAGGAACTGTTTTTCTACCTGCGTACTTTTGCTTTTGATACTTTAAGTACATGCTGCTCGTACTTTTAGCCTTTCTAGTAACTGAGTATTTTCAGACATCACTATAGATATTCTTTATTTAAGTAAAAGATCATCAGAAATCTTCTCCCACCTCTGCTGATGGTGTTTAACACAATGAAAGGATTCCTGTAACAAACACTGAACGCCTCCTGACTGACAGCAGCAGGTTTTTGTGATAATTTTGCGCGATTTAATTATCATCCTCTCATTAAAAAGTCACATGACATACAAACGTGCGATCAACAAATATAAATACACACATTAAACTAACCAACTGCCTACAAAGCAGTTTGAATTAATTCATCTCTACCAAATGCTGCTCACATGTTAATGCATCAGTATTAATATTTTAAGATTTTACAGTAATATAACACTCTGAAGGCCTCCATTATGCACCACAAACATATTTACTTTGGGAGAATAATTTACTCAAAATATTTTTGTACTTTTACAAAAGTGAGACTCTAAATGAAAAAAGTTTTACTTGAGTATTTCCACATTTTGGTGGCTCTATGACTGTTTTTTGCCAAAGGATCAATGTACTTCTTCCAACACCGCTGACGTCAAAGGAACCCAAAGCTGCGCTCCACTGGGGAAATGTAACTAAGTAAGTTTACTCAAATACTGTACATGTTGACAAGTATTTGTGTTTCACATTGATGCCACTCATAATTTCACTCTGCTACATTTGTCTGGCAGCAGGAGATACTTTACAGATTGAGATTCAATGTTAAACATGATAATTTTACAGAATATGATACATTGTAATAGATTACACTACCCACCTGTATATAAAAAAGTTCAAATTACCTCAGCCTTTACAAGCCACAACAATGAAATACTGCTTATACATTAATACTAAAAAATAATGCACTCATAGAACAGATACAGTAGCAGCATAAATTAGGGCATTTTTTCTGAACTATGAGTAATTTTACTTTTGGTACTTGATATTTTGCTTATGATACAAAATGTAGACCCACATTTATTTAAAAGACCTTCTCAATGCAGGACTTGTAATGGAGTAATATTACATGCTCTACAACTTAAATAGGCTGGTGGGCTGGTGTAATCCCAAACTGCAGAGGCCCAGTGGTGGAATGTAACAAAGTACATTTACTCTAATATTGTATTCGAATAATTATTTTAAGGCAGCTTTGCACTTTTCGTGCGTCTCTACGATATATACCACTTTAGACTTAACTACATTAACTAGGGAAAGGACTTGTAGGCTACTCGTTACTGATTACTTATACACAGCTACTTTTACTCAAGTAAAAGGTCAGAGTGCGTTTTGCACCAGTTGTTTCTTGCATTACATCACAATAAAAAAGTATCTTTTTCTAATTCTCACCTCCATCAGCGTAAGTTTCTGTTCCATATCCGTCCTGAAGTCCATTATTCCACGTCCCTTCATACTTTGCTCCACTTCCAGCACTGATCCGGACCCCGTACCTGCCTTTGAAGCCATGAGTCCATTCCCCTTTGTAAATCCAGTGTCCTTTGGTCTCGACTCCCAGACCGTGACGCTTCCCCTGCGACCAGTAGCCCTCGTAGGTGTTCCCGCTGGGCCAGGTGTAGACTCCCACCACCTCGAAGCCGTAGTTCCAGGAGCCGGAGAACTCGCCCTGGCCCTTGGGTCCGGTGCAGATGCCATGGCCGTGGGCTTTGCCTCCCTCCCAGCCTCCGCAATAAGCCCCGCCGTCGTCAAACTCAAAGCGACCTCCACTCATGCCTCACCGCAGCCCCGACAACGCACCGACGTGAAAGTAAAGCTGTTTTAGTCTGTTACCTGTCTGAAGATAAAAGCTCCGTCAGTCTGACTTCACCTTCACCTGACATCAAAACCGATTGGAGATATCCTCACTGCTGAACTTGTGGGGATTTCTTCGTTTGGAGATGGTTTGGGGACTTTGGGGCATTTCCATGAATCTCCGAGGCGCACTTCACTCTTACAGAAACTTTAATTTGTTTTTTGTCCTCTTTCACTCCTGTGTCTTCTTGGATCCGTCGATTTCACTCATTAAATCTACAGACTTCCGAGCAAATAAATGCTGTGTTACAAATTTGGACTCATGGTTACTAAATCAAATTATTTTCTGTATTCGTGTCTTGTCAAGCCAGCGATCTTACATGGCTTTTTCCAAGTGGCCATAGAGAAAAGCCCCTCTCCCCCTGTCCCTGCCACCCAGCTATCTCCTGACAGTGGCTGCTGTTGGAAATATTTTAGCAGACCTAACAAGGCGACCAATCCACACACACACACCCTTCCAAAAATACGACCCAATCCTTACTCTGCTGCCTGCAAGGAGCCATGCCAGAGTCTTGCCACCTTGGGACTGAAGCACATGCCATTCAGGACTCTGCTCTCCATAGGTGTTTTCCCAGCACAAACACATTGTGCCCAGTTATTGCAGTTTGAACATCTCTAAAATCTCTTTTTAGCTGATTAAAACAGACACCTGAAAGTAGTTAAATCTCTGTAAATTCCACGTTAGAGCTCCTGGGTGGCCTTTATTGATCATTTGTCTTTCAAAAAGTAACACTGTGAATGAGGTTTTAATTTAACCTTATTTAATAGTATATTAAGTCCTCAATGTGTATCTTTAATGGTATGGTCATGTGACGTTATAATAACAGGAATGTACCTTCTGTTTTACTTTTTAAAATGTAATCATAGTTTGTTGGAGGATCTCTTTTTCAGAAATATAAGTTACTTATAATTTGCTAGATACATAAGCCTACTAATACTTGCCACTAATGATTACACTTACAATCACTTGATTTATTTAAATAGTGGGCAATATAATTAACAAACAATGGAAATGAATGTTTTGGGACATTGCAGTACTGCACTAAATACTCTTTTCACTCCCTCTGCTGGCAGATGTCGGTAACTGCATCACAGAAATATCAATTCCTCCTGTAAAATGTGCTGAACTATGTGAATAAATAACGATCTCAGACTTTTTACTCAAGTAAAACCACTAACAGGACTAGATTAACGTAAGAGTACTCAGATACACGTCCTTCTTTCAAATCCTAGGCCTATCAGCAAGTATAATAACCTAATACTTAAAGTTTTCACTCACTATAGTGTATTTTTATATTCATTAATACCTTGTCGATACTTAATTTTTAAAAGCATTTAAGGACTTAGCTGAGTCAAGGTGGAGCTGTTTTTAACTTCTTCATATAGTTTCTGGGTCTGACCTCCAAAGGACCATTATCAGTATGCAATTCCACCACCTCTTTGCCTCTCTCTTTCAGTTTTTAAAATTAAAAGAATACACTAATGGATAAAATACTTTTGTTAAGTGATTCCCATTACTTGCCTAATCTTAACATTGTCTCAAAAACACCGGATAATAAATTGTTAGCTCTTCAATGATATATTTACCTTTCCTGCTCTCTCGCTTTCATCATATTTTTTGTTCATTCTTCCTCTCCCTTCCTCTTCTCTCCATTTGGCTAAAAAAATAACATTTCTGACGATATTGTTAATTATCTTAATGTTTGTTTCTAGCCAAGTTTGTCACAGTACAATTCAAAAGGGAAGTAATGTGAAGCTGCTTTAGCCTCTACCCCCTCTGTTGGCCAAAATATGCTCTGCACGGTTGAGAAGTCATCAACCGTTAGCTTGCTAGCCAAACAAAAAAGTAACGCTACTTCTTTTGTCTTTTTACTTTTCTGTAACGAAGGGTTCATTTAACGACGTCCGGTCAATGGCCACCAAATATAACACGAAGACGTCAAGTTTTTTATGATATAACTGATTTTAACTGTGTTCTGTAACTTACTACTCACCCCGCTTGATGCTAATCGTCTCGGTGCTACGTTAGCTACATTAGCCGCTACTAGCATAAATTAGAATTGTATTATGGGTAATATTGGCGCCATGTTTTGACAAAGACGAATAATAAAAAAGAGATAATTCTCATTATGCTGAAGATATTTTGATCGTTAAAAAAAATGACCATCGTGAGTCCAAGATTAGGTGTGCACTATGCTAAGTAGTATGGTGACCTCACGTTTTACGTTAATTTTTAAATTTCTTTTCTGTTTAAATGTTTTTTGTGCGC
>JAPZDY010000002.1:23993927-24016724 GCA_029783645.1 Ctenochaetus hawaiiensis | reverse complement strand
AGATAGATAGATAGATAGATAGATAAAGACATTTTAGATACACTTTGTATATGTATATATGTATACACACACACACATATATAATATATATGCTTATTATACAATGATATGTTCACATTAAGTGTATATATTTAACAAAAATCACTTATATAATTACACATATTTTTAAGCAGAACTGTAGTTCTTCTAGAAATGCTCCTTTAAATATGATTCTAAAATCAATTTTCTGTTATTGTTTCCCAGTGGCTCCCAACACCACCCATTAATAATGATAAACCCATTACAAAAGATACTGAACTTGCAGGTTTTAAAATGTTTTAATAAGAAATAATGACCCTGGAAGTGTCTCTCTTTACACTCTTTGTGATTTTTCAGCATCAAATCTCATCACAGCACATCATGGCATTTCCTCTGTGGTCGTGACAGCACATTGTCTGTATGACTGACCCTTTTTTTCATGTTAATTAAATCATTTTAGACATGTTAATGACTAAGATCCTCAGAAACTGAGGTCTGCTCCAGCTAAAGAATGTTTAAAGTCTTAAAATGACCGTCAAACATGCTCTGAATCACAGAGGAGCAGCTGCCTTTCCAACGACAAGCGCTCAGCTTTCAAATCAGCCTCACGTGCAACCTGCATTTTCACAAACAATGAAGTCTTTTACATAAAGGCATCACTTCGCTTCAGCAGGAGTTATTTTCCTGTTAATTATGCGAGAATTAACTCAGATTTACCAGCAATGTAAAACACATGGAAGCAAGTCTGAATATGACAGACTGACATGAACGGAGCAGCAGGTTTCCTGTGGTGGAAGAGGAGCATTTCTTTTATTAAAAGTCGAGATATCACCAAAATAACAAGTCAAAGTACAAAAGTATTATAAATAAAATGTTCTTTAGGATTCAGAAACTGGTTATATATCATTATTATGAATAGATTTTCTTATTTATTGGTCCTTTAACTCCCTTAAGAAGCATTTAAATGTGGCAGCTGGATGAAAATGGAGCATTAAATTACTTTTGCTGTGTACTTTAATCCACAAAATAGTTTTCATATCGTCTTTCTAAGTCAATTCTGTGCAATTCATTGCAAGTGTCACTGGATTACTGAACCGCCTGTGTTTATTGTGAATGCTTTTTATACTCTGATTTTGTTTGTTTGTTTTTTTCAAATCCGATCCACTGTTTGTTTCTTTTAAATCATTATATGGCTGCTCAGCACGCTGAGACTCCACAAACATTTCATTAAAGCACAGTGAAATCAGCAGAGCAATTAAAATCAGTTTGACAGCAGATGTTCTAAGAACTAAGACTTTGCATCTCAGGATTTTGTTGATGGTTTTTCTGTTATTTTCTGTTAAGTGTGCTGAGCAGATCTGCTTGTGACAGGAAGCTTTTTGACGATAAAAACCAAAAAGCTCAATTTCAGGTTTTGCACAGCAGAAACTGTGAATTCTGCTTCACCTGAAAAAGACAAAAAAAGGCAACAAGCATTTCGTATCATTTAGGCTGGGGGTCTTGTGGCAGCTCATTGTTTAATAATCCACCCATGATTGTCAGATATCATGTTTTCCTGGAAAGTTAAGTAGCATAAAAGTTGAATTCTCAAGTAACTACCTGAAATGGGACAGACAGGACTTCAGTGGATTTCCCTGCAGACACATTAAATACATTTAATTTTGGTCTTAACAAACTAATGTGGATGCTGTTAACTGTGTGCATGTGATAAAGGCATGCAACAGAAAGTATCTGGCTGTAAAATAAAAACCGGTTTAAAGTAGCGGCGACTTGGCAGAGTAGTGACCTGATATCATGCAGGAATTGTTGATCCATTACTGACAGAGAACCAAGAGGAGATGGCAGATATCAAAGTTGTGCTATCTCTTCTCAAAAAAAAAAAAAAAAAAAAAACAACCCTGTGATTCTCCATTGAAAGGGTTTGCTGGTTAACCATCAACCAGAGAGACACTCCACCTCTCCTCTGGTTAGCAGCACGAGGGGAGGTGGAGAAGGAGCTCCGCTGTCAGTCACTGGTTTCCTCTCTGACACCAGTAGGTCCCCATCACACTCAACTGGGCCAGGGAGCTACCTTGTCACTGGGCGGAGCCAGACTTAAAAAAAAAAAAAAAAGGGTGGGGGGTTAGTGGAGGTGTGTGGGGGTGTGAGAAGTGGAAGGAGGAAGGAGGGTGGGGGGGGCACATTAGCTTCTTGGACTAGTCTTTCTGCACCCACTGTCAGGTAGTTGAGAATTTTGTTTGTCCAAAGCGCTGGCAGACATGGACATGGCAGACTACAGCGAGGCTCTGGACCCAGCCTACACCACGCTGGAGTTCGAGAACATGCAAGTGCTGCCTTTGGGCTCAGGTGAGTCACATATATGCAACTCTGGCGTTGAACTTTGAGACTTTTACTGATTTAAAACTTTGGTCAGGAGAGCACGGAGGGAGTTCTGGCCTGAGGTGATAAAAAGGGGTCATTTGTCCATCTTCCCCTGCCTGCAGAGGGATGATCCTGCACAGTGGTCTTCTTTTTATCACCTCCGGGTGCCATAGTAAAACGTTAAGAGGTTTTTGATTTATGAGACTGTGCTGTTTTTTACTCTCGATGCAGTCAAAGCAGTTTGAACCCGTTTCAGCTTGCAGGCCGATGTGGTGTCAGATCGATTACAGTGGAGTGATATTCATCCTCTGATGAAGCACTAGTTTGAGTATCAAGATCTCAAAGCTCCTGTTACAAACATTGTGTTCCCACAGAGTCTCAAGTGAGGAAAAAAAGTTCCGTTTTTTTCAAGAAGTTTTCCCAATGACACCAACTTATTTATACAGGCTGTCTCCCATGACGGCCGGCTGTGATCCTGCTTCTAAAATTCCCAATGAGACTAAAGAAAAAGGGGAAGCTTAACAGGGGAGATTGCACAACATTCCCATCACTCACATGTTTCTCCTCTTGCATGTAAAGTCAGTGTGTCGTTTTTAATCTATAGCATGTGTCATGACAAACTCTGTGATTGATTGACCCAGTCTGGTGACCGTGTGAGTGACTGAAAACTGTCTCCGGTGATTGCCTTTTCAGAGGTAATCAAGACCACATCTGTTGCGCTCTGTTGACTTTTGTGTGAGTTACTCAGGGCAGGTTCTCATGAAGGCCGGGTTTTTGATCAGCCGTCAATGGAGCTGATCACTGCACTCGCTCAGGTCGTTCACACCCGCTCGAATCAAAGCAGCTTGACAGTTTCGCCGTTAGAAACCCTTTTTTTTACAGCCTTGATGAGAGTTGCCAAGCTCTTATGAAAACACTCTTCCTCTGGTCTCCTGTCATACTGCTGGTCTAAAAGTCGGCCTGCAGATCTGATTAGACCTTCTCTCTCTCTCTCTCAGACTCCTCACCGGCTGAGAGCGCCAACATGAACGCCACTGGCCACCTGGGGGCGGGCAGCCTGTGTGCCATATGTGGAGACAGAGCCACTGGCAAACACTACGGGGCGTCCAGCTGTGACGGCTGCAAGGGTTTCTTCCGACGCAGCGTCCGTAAAAACCACATGTACTCGTGCAGGTGAGGACAGAACTACAGCTGAGGGCTAGGAAATACTCTATTACAATAAGTACTCTTTAAAAAATTTTCACTTACAGATGACGTGTCACCAAGCAAAGCATTTCACATCCGGCCATGAAAAACTGCAAAATCTGGACATAATGTTGCTTTCCTCAGTGAAATTAGCTGTAAATACTGCAAAAAAATGTTTAAATAACTTTTGGTTGCTTTTAATGATCATTTTCATTGTCAGTTAATGTACAGATAATTTTTTCATAAATAAATTAATATAAATTAATGACCATTTTCATATAAAATGTCAGACAGTAGTGAAAAGTGCCGATTATTACTTGATAATAGCTCAATGTGACACTTACAAATGTCACATTTTGTCCAACCAGCAGGCCTGAATATTAACATATTTGTTAACTTTGAACAAAAGAATCCAAATCTCACATTTGTGACACTGGAAACACCACATGTTTTGCATTTTGTTTCCAGCCATGACAGTTGTTGCAGATTAATTTTCTGCTCATCAACTAATGACTCTAATGACAGCTCTGACTGCTTCACTCATTCAAACTTCTTTATCAGAGCACAAATAAACTCATTCAACTCATTTTCCAGGTTCAACAGACAATGCATTGTGGACAAAGACAAGCGAAATCAATGCAGATACTGCAGGCTGAAGAAATGCTTCAGAGCTGGAATGAAGAAAGAAGGTAAGGAGCCTTTTTTTTTATCTTTTCAAAGCAAACTGACTGAATCTATAAACTCAATCTATATGATTTTGAGAAAAAAAAAACAACAGATTCTCCTGAAAATACAATTCCTCATTTAATCAGCAAATCAGAGGCAGAGCGTTAGCTGTTTCCACACCGGATCGACACGACTCGTCTCAGTGTGTTGCAACACCCACGAGAGTAGTACTTTGTTAATGTTCACTCTGTGGCCCGCTGAGGTCTCTAACCAGCTTATGCTGAGCAAACATTTCTGAGCAATAATAGCCATATACTGATAAACATGACAACCCGGGGAGACTTATTTTTCTTTTTAATGACTCTGCGTTCTTTGCGCAGCGAGATAATGAAACTTACACGTTTTTCATTGTTTTCTGGGTTTTTAATTTACTTAGCAGCATGAACATTTTTCTTCTTCATGTTCTAACTGAGTGAAGCTGCAGTGATGATACGACTTATGTGTGTGTTCATATTTTTTTCTTTCTTTTTCAGCTGTGCAGAATGAAAGAGACAGAATCAGCACCAGGAGATCCAGCTATGAAGACAGCAGTTTACCCTCCATCAACGCACTCATCCAGGCAGACGTACTGTCGAGACAGGTAACACCTGCAGAATCACACCGAGCTTTCATTTAATCACATGCAACCGGGCGTTAAAATAACTTCACATCTGCCCCGTTTCGTCCAGATCACCTCCCCCGCTCCCATACTGAACGGCGACATAAGGACCAAGAAGATCGCCAACATCACAGACGTGTGTGAGTCCATGAAGCAGCAGCTCTTGGTCTTGGTGGAGTGGGCCAAGTACATCCCAGCCTTCTGCGACCTGCCCCTGGACGACCAGGTGAGACTCATACGCAGACACAGTGTACATAGTCGTATAGACACTCTGGTCACTCATCAACCAGTCCGCTGCAGACCACAGAGTGAGCAGCAGGAGCACATGGGCATGGAGTCGGTGAATGTTCCTCCTAAATAAATACAAATGTAGTAGAAAAGAGTTAAATGTATGTCTGTAATAGTTAACTATTTATGTTTACTTTTGTGGGATGAGAAGAATGAAAAACTGGAGTTTAATTTTATAATGAGCTGATTATAATCCTGATAAATTTGAAATTATCTCCAGAGGTTTTTTTTTTTTTTTATCATTTAAAACCTCAAAACCCACAGTGGTTAATGTATTTTAATCCTGAGTTAGAATATGATGTCCTGGTTTTAATGTTATAAGGTGCAGAATCATTAACAGTGTGATCACCAGGCTTTGGTAACTGATTTGCTGATGTGACATCAGTGAGGGAGGCTGTTTCTTCCACCAGGGTCTTTTTCTCTTCACTTTTCAAAGCGAGATGAAGGGAGAGAACCATAGGAATACAGAGAAGGACTGCAGATTTCACTGATTTATCGTCACACAGCTCATGAGTGTAAATGAACCTGCTGTATTTCAGGTGGCGTTGCTGCGAGCTCATGCTGGAGAACACCTCCTTCTCGGTGCTGCAAAGAGGTCCATGCTGTACAAAGACATCCTCTTATTAGGTAAAATCAACTCACAAAAAAAAGACCGTTTTCATCGCCTGATTCTGTTGAGACTGAAGCCGTGTTTTAAATCTTCCCCCACAATGTGATTCTCCTGCAGGAAATGACTACATCATTCCCAGAAACTGCCCGGAGTTGGAGGTGGGCAGAGTAGCGGTGAGAATCCTGGATGAGCTGGTGCTTCCTTTCCAGGAGCTTCAGATAGACGACAATGAGTACGCCTGCTTGAAAGCCATCGTTTTCTTCGACCCAGGTACGACTGCTGACTGAACGTCTGGAAGGTGTCAGCTGCTGCTCAAAGCAGAAATATCTCATATACTTAAAAAGCTGAAAAGAGTATTTCAAACATTGTGCAGTTGAAAAATTACACACTTCCCTTTATTTACCCACAGATGCTAAAGGTCTGAGTGACCCTGGAAAGATCAAGCGCATGCGATACCAGGTCCAGGTCAGCCTGGAGGACTACATCAACGACAGGCAGTACGACTCGCGGGGTCGCTTCGGAGAGCTGCTCCTGCTGCTGCCGACGCTGCAGAGCATCACGTGGCAAATGATTGAGCAGATCCAGTTTGTCAAACTCTTTGGCATGGCCAAGATCGACAACCTGCTACAGGAAATGCTTCTCGGAGGTGAGCGCTTTGTGACCAACATGACTTCTGCACTGAAAAAGCTTTAGATTAATGTACAGAAATGACTTGTTTCAGGAATATAGACCATAAAGAGGACTGTGGCATGAAGACTTAATGTGTATTTGTGTGTTTCGTCTCTCAGGTTCTGCCAATGAGGCTCCACATGCACCTCACTCTCTGCACCCTCACCTGGTTCAGGAGCACCTCAGCAGCAACGTTATAGTGACCAGCAACATGCCAACGCCGATCCACAACGGTCAAATCTGTAAGTGCACAACACATCGGTATCAATTATCTGTCTTCATCTAAAACATGGAGGGTTTTTTTTATAGTGCTACGAACATTTCAAGACTTGGAAAAGTTTCTTTAATCCAGGTTTGATCATTGTGATCAGCAGCATTAGTCCAAGTGAGCTGAAATCACTGCTATTTTGATTTACAGAGACTGTCAAATTCCCTCGCAAAGCTCCATGTGCAGCCTAGTCAGGTAGCTGGAGGGACAAACAGGCTTGGCGGAATAATCCTCTAAATTCTTCATGGAAACTAATCTGGCTTATTTTGTCAAAGAGAACTTCTGTTATTCTTTCTTAACATGTTTAATGCTCTGAGAAATTTCACAAAAGTGCTTATTCTTTATCTGAAAAATTGTGCTAACCCCAAGATATGTTGTCCCACAGAGATGGTAAAAAAATACACCTGCCCTTTACTCGCTTACTGATGTTTTTATGTTCTACTTTTCAGCCACTCCTGAAACCCCGATCCCGTCTCCACCTACTGCCTCCAGCTCAGAACATTATAAAATGGCCCCGGGGGTCATAGCCACCGTGCCCAAGCAGCCGACCTCCATCCCTCAGCCTGCTATTACAAAGCAAGAGGCCATCTAACAATCCTCTGAGCCCTTATTCCTTCAGTTTTTTATCGTGTTAAACCAGGGTGTTCATATGTAAGTTTGTACACAATCAGCATTGAAGCTGTTAACTTGACTGAAACAATAAAGCGGCTAAGTATGCAGAATGTTATTGTAATTATGTCCCTCACAGATTTTCCTTCAGGAGTCTGTTTGTTCACACATGCAGCTGCAGTTGAGCTCCGCAGCTCAGTGAAGGCCAGACGAAACTTTAAGATCCAGTTGTGCTGTTGTTCTGCAAGATCGACACGTAGAAACACATTTGTTGTAAATATAGTTTATTATTGGGTAACATTTAGCATGACCTCAGTGTGTGCTGTGAGGCTTATGTGAGACATGGTGACGCGATCATGTCAGTATTTTATGAATGTTACAACAGGCCTTACATTGTCATGTATTTAGTGTTGCACAGTATTTTATTTTATGTTCATTAATGATGAAATGTTGTCAACTTTCAGTAGGAACTCAGAGAATTTCATTGCATCAAAGCTGGAAGAAATCCCTTTGACTCGGGGTCACTTTTAAAAGAATCTGTGACAGAACTGAAAATATCTGTAGTACATTTTATGTTCAGGAAAATGCAAATTCACAGTAGTAAAAAAATTCAACATGTAAAAATTTTACTCCAAGAAATCTCAGTACAAATGGTGAAGTCTGTGGTGCCACTTTGTAAAAGTCACGTTCAGACACACTGAGGAAGTTTCCAAATAAAATGTTGTATTGGTTTTTAAAAAAAATATATTATATTTTTGTTTAGTACTTTGTTGTGGTTTAACTGATGGAATAAATTGTGCCTTGTAACCTGTACTGCCTTACAAAAACAGGCAATGTTTCGCCTTACAATGTGAAGATGATTTAATAAATCTCAAGGTCTATTTTTAACATCGTACATCTGCAGACCTTTTTTATTCCATCTTTGATTATAAGAGAAGAGTTTTCTGTTGATTAAATGGCCATTTTTTCTAACAAAAACTTGTTGGGCTGTGACATGATGAAGAAATCAGACATGTTGGAAAGTTTTCTGCAGGAAAAAAAATGGGTCCAACGTGGCAGTGCGGCATGTTCAATGACCTAATGCAACATGTGGCTTGAGACTGATAAAGTGTCATAAAATCATTAAGGATAACACTGATTTGAGAGGGAGAGGGGTGTGGACACCTTACAGATATGTTTCCACATTCCCGCTGAAAAATTCCACTCAGGATTAATGAACCCGATCCCGACCTCATCTGTACAGTAAATTGACATGAAAAACGTTTGACTCATGAAACAAGAGGAAGCTGCAGACATGAAGGTCAACTTCAAAGATATCAGAGCAAAGCAGCTTTCCTTATTAATACCAAAACAAAAAATAACTTTTTGAATATGAATGTTTAAGTTAGATGTATTATTTTTAGCGATTAATTTTTTAATTTAAAGTAGGCGTCATACTTGAAAGATCTTGAGACGACGTGAAGGTCATATGAGGGAGATGCAGACTGAGTGATATGTGGAAAACTCTGCCATCTAGCTGATGTGAGTGAAACTGAAGGTCTACATCCAATCTGTCCTTAGAAAATGGGAAAAAGACATTTGGGCGAAATAAAACACTGGTAAATATTTTTGATTGATTAACAAACTACTCTGACATTTAGAAATATATTTTTAGTATTAAGATAAGAAGCACACATTCAGACTGTGCAAGAAATACAATTCTTTGCATTAGGCTATGCATGAACTACTGTCTCCTTTTTTGACATTTTTTGAGAAATTGGCCGTAAAGTTGGTTTTAACAAATGAAATCTTTCCATGTCAGTTAGTCATTTGTCAACACTTTGTTTTTAAAGAATATATGTTATACATTTCTAAGTGAAAAAAATTTAAAAAGCTAAAGTCCAGCATTGAAAGTCTGCTTGGTTTTTACCTTTTATCATAACCACTTCTGGATAAGTGAGATTATTCTGTACTCAACTTTCACACCTACAACCACCAGAGGTCCCCTTTTATTAACAACTAAAAAAAATATTTCTTTTCCCACAAAGCAGCACAATGATGGTGTAGAAACAAGTTAAAGATTAATTTGTGACTAAGCATCTGCTTTGGGTAGTTTGTGATAAAATACGAAAACCCTGTTTTTTCCTTGTAAATCAGCAAAAAGGTAAATGTTTAATTTACATAAAAACTAATTTTGTGTCTGTCTGACTCGGCTGCTGTAACACTGCAATCATAATTTGATTAGTTAACCGCTGTCTTCAAACGTCACAATCATGTGATGGAGCAAAAGCAAACTCCTCTGACAGGCTGATCAGACATCCTGTATATTATTATCTGACATTATCAGGTCAGTTGAATTACCTGCAAGGTTCACATTTAGGCATTAAGACATTTTATAGCAAAAGATCAAAGTCAGAAAATGGCTATGCTATAAGATTATACTCGCTGCAGTCAAGTAACACCTCCTCACATCAGAAACCAGCTGATGAAAACACAGAATTTTTAATTTATCAAGCATTTTATTTTACTGGCCATCAAACAAACAAATCAAAACAGTTCCAGAGTTTTTTTGCACTTTCAACACATTGCAGGTTTTCAATCATCTGTTGAACTTCACTGCCTCCAGGTGACCAATGTAAGCAGGGCAGGAAGAACATTTCTCAATTGAAAACACTTTCAATATTCCAAGGGACAACCACATTAATTTAAGCCTTTGGCAGACATGTTATGTTGAATGTTTAACAGTGAACAGTAGAATGCAGGGTGAGCAGAGAAACTGTCCCTACTGAACAAAGCATCACTAAAACAGTCTATCATTGACTGGTGCAACAAGCAAACAAATGGACACATGCTTTTCAATACTCCTCTTCATCTTTCTCCTTTAAGAGTTCCTTCCCTATTTATGAAACAACGTTACTCCAAATAAAGCACATTTTACTGTTGAACATAGGGGTGTAAATCACTAGTTTCATGATGATACGATACTATATCGATTCTTTGAACAATGGTACGATATTTGCCGATATCACAAAGTCTGCCACGATTCGATTTCGATTCGATTCGATACAGGGGCCTTTGATCAATTTAATACACTATTACGTGCACATTTAACACAATCAGTTACATTTCACCTAAAGCAAGAAAAAAATACAAAGCATTTTGATGTGCAGGCAGTGGGATCAAGGGCAATGCTAACGCTAGCATGAAGGCCAATACCATGTTTCTTTTTAAGGTGCCGGTCCAAGTTTGTCGTGTTTCCTGAGTATTTTATCTCATAACGACATTTCTTGCATGTTGCATGTGTTTTGTCTGTTGACCCGTCTTTCCTGAGAAATTCAAAATATTGCCACGGGTATGAAGGTCAGAATTTCAAAATATAGGCTTATCTTAAAGATGACGATGTTGATCAATAGTTTGAGTTTCCATCAATTGGATTGGATTGTTACACCCCTAATTGAACATAGTAGGGAGCTCCATAAAACAGTTAAATAACTATTTATACAGCAAAATTTACTAATTGGGCCTCAGAGCTTTAATTTGCTTAAATAAATATACGGTGAAAAAATAACCGTATTTTTATACTCACCATTTTCATTGAAGCTCCGAAATACGAATTTGCATTTAAAAGAGAAAGAAAGCTTTTGCAAGTTACCCAACTCTATGAAAACAACTGTTAAAGGGACGCTGGCTGTCGCTCGGCGGGAAAATATTGCTGAACCCGATTGGTTGTGAGGGTCACCAGGGAGAAATCCCATTGGATATAATGAACCCATACGTGCTGTCAGGAAAGATGTTAAGCGCGACGACGGCAAGTTACGTGCTGCATATGGACCAATGAGAGAGCACGATTTCTCTACCCGGAAGAAGGATTTTCCTGACCAGGTCGGTTGTGATTTTTGACACTGTGGTTTTGGCTTGTCGCGTCTGTTTTTTGAATATTTATCCTCACTTGTCAATGGATACTCACAAAAGCTTTATACGTGTGCCCTTGTCGGTTAATATTAAACGCATTTTCGGGTTGTTATTCACACGGTGCTCCTGCTCCAGTTCTGTCGCATCGGCTCTGCTTAAGATCAGGTTGTTATTTGCCAGTCGGTGTCGGCTGAGGCTCTGACTCATTATGGAGCATTTACAGTCAGTGAGCATGTTAGCGCTGTTACAGGGATTTCTCCCACTCTTCTAAGATTTTCAGTGGGTTGTTTCATTTCCAGTATTTGTTACCCCTTTTAGATAAAGTGCTAACATTGGATGTTACCTATGTTTATGACAGCTGCCAGAAGCTAACGTGACAGCCCAGTCAGAAACTAATCTTTCATTAATGTGCTGCTTCGTCGCCTTTTTAAATCCTCTTGTGTCTTGCCCCCCCACGCAGCTTCACCTCGTCAGTCCATGGCTGATCAGCATGAGTCCATCGATCTTAGGTCTCCTCCAGTGGACCCATCAGCAGCTGCTGCACACAGCTGGTTTCCTGGACCCCCTCCACCCATGTATTCCTGCACCCTCACTCCAGAGCTGGTGGCAAAGGCACGGGAGGAGCTCCAGGAGAAACCAGAGTGGCGACTTCGGGATGTGCAAGCACTGAGAGACATGATTCTGAAGGTTTTGCTTTGTGCTTTTTTTCCCATATGGGCAATCATATAACATACACGTTCAGTTTCTGTTTGTATGTTATTCGTATTTAAAGCAGGACATGACAGTTCAGTAGGAAGTAAATTAAGTAGTTTGGCCCAATAATCCCCAAAACTTTAATGTATTGAAAGCTAATACTCAATGTTAATTTCAATCCCAGACTTGTATTGGCTGATTTACAAATGCCAACAGTGCAAGAACAAGACAATTACAAAGAGTTTACCTGAAAATTTAAAGAAAATTGTCACTATGAAAATTATTTTAATTACATGCTTACAACAAAGCAATAACCTAAAAATCATAAGACATGGATTAAGGCAGCTAGCCTTGGCTTTATAGCCTTTTAGAGTAAAGGCTAGGGAAATTATCCATTTTTGTTATTCATGACAAATCCCATCAATATATATATATATTATGTCACAAGTTAAGCTTCGTTTTTCCAAATTTAGCAGAATTGGACTGTTTTCGTTTAACAGCTTTTTACTCGCTGAGTGCTTATTTCTTTTAACATGAATTTGCAGGAACAGCCCAATCTCAGGACCAGGCTGGACGACACCTTTCTGCTGCGCTTCCTGCGGGCCAGGAAGTTTGACTATGACCGTGCCCTTCAGCTGTTGCTAAATTACCATGCAGGCCGTAAGGCTTGGCCGGAGGTGTTCAAGGACCTGAAGCCATCCACAGTGAAACACGTCCTGGACCTGGGCTTTCTCACTGTCCTGCCGCAGCCAGACCCCAACGGAAGATACATCCTCTGCCTGCGGCCGGGTTGGTTCAGCTTCATTTTAGAATTTGGCATTTTTTAAATATATTGCTTGTTGCAAAATCACTATTCCATAATTTGTTTATATTATTCAGTAGACCTGGAATCGGTGTGTTTTTTTTTAAGATTTCAGTACAGACTGTATGACTAGTTGATGATTTATGATTGCTTAACTCATGCTCCTTTGCAGGAAAATGGAAACCAAATGATTATCCATTTGTTGACAATGTGAGGGCTCTTTATCTGACTCTGGAGAAGCTGATCCAGCCAGAGGAAACGCAGGTGAACGGTATTGTCATCCTAGCCGATTACACCGGAGTGGGCATGTCACAAGCATCCAATCCAGGCCCGTTCCTCGCCAAAAAGGTTGTGAGCATCCTCCAGGTGTGAAATCTACCCTCCAGTGACCTTTTTAGTAACGACCCAGTGGTAAAAATAAGTAGATCTGTAAACTGTGAAAAAACAGTGGCTCTTGAGCACTTCCTCTTGAGTTTTATCTGGACTGTGTTTATATTTACTTAATCACACGAAACAAAGTGAAGTGTTTGATAAGAACCAACTGTAACTGTTCAACTTCTCTTCTAATCTACAGGATGGGTTTCCGATCAGAATCAAGGCTGTTAACATAATAAACGAGCCCAGGATTTTCAAAGGCATCTTTGCTATAATTAAGCCTTTTCTAAAGGAGAAGATGGCAGAGAGGGTAACTATTGTCCTTGAATTAACTCTGACTCTATTGTTTTAAACAAAGGGATTTTTTTTGGACTGAGTTCTGTCCTTTTATCTTCAGCTCCAAAAGAATTGTCTATTTTGATCTTTGAAAATAGAGTGCCAGGCCTTTTCTTTTTCGCAGGAATAAACTCAGACCCTCAGAAACACAACAGCAATTTCCAGAATATCTTTAGAAGGTTTGCTTTGTGTTTGTTTAGACCTGCAGTAATTGATTGTGTTTCATGTGGAAACAAGCTGATATGTTATCATCTTTACATTAATAAGGCAATCTTTCTAGCATATGGTTCTAATTTATGAACCGTATTTATTAACTTGAGTGTTTGACCAAGTGCTGAATGTAAGTCCAGTGTACAGCTTCATTTAGCTCTATAGAAGACATGAAGAGATGCTCCACTGTGTTCACCAGCTATCAGTTAACTTTGCTTGGCTGCCAGTTAGTGCTGGGCAGGTAATATTCAGTTGGTTTTAACTTCTTCTCAACTAAAAACAGGCAGTGTAAACCATAACAGTCATTTTTGGGTCTTTAAAACCGAACATTAAGCTAAAAGAGACTATAAGCTCTGTAGAGTTGAGGCAAACTAAAGAATAGGGTGATAATTATTTAGGTGCACCACTACAAGTAATGTGAAATATTGCTTAGAGGTACTTCAAATTAAAAAAAAAAAAAAAAAAGGTAGGTGACATCACTGATGAGGTATCTGTGCCGCCTCCTCATGCAGTACATCCTCCATGGCTCAGACCTGCGCTCTCTGCACCGGAACATCCCCCGCTCAGTTCTGCCGGAGGAGTATGGCGGCACCGCCGGCCAACTGGACATGTGTGCCTGGTCGAGACTGCTACTGGACTGTGAGGAGGAATTCATCGTGGAGTTCTGCCAGCCGGATCCACTAGAGGGCGTGGTGCTCCCGGACTCCATGCTGTATGAGGGAGAGCAGGCCGGCAGGCAGGATGATGACAGCTTCAGGGGGCTGCGCTCACAACTGTACTACTGTTACTGATGCACACTGTGAGTGCATACTTCACTGAGAGGACATTTTCTGTTTCATCTGAAACGTGTGTAGACTTCTGTAGGGGAAGTTGCCAATATTATATGTGATTTATTTTACTAACTAAGCAGCACTACTATAGATAGATAGATAGTCTTTTCTAGTTTACACGCAGCCCAGCATTTTACCATGGTACCAAGGCAGCTGCAGGCCCACGCAAAGAGGCTTTTGACACGAGCTGATGCATGTTCAGCCATGGTGGCCTCGATGAATTCATTGTTATATATTAAAGTTTTTCCAGTAGCCAAGCACTCTTATATTCAGTGAAACAGGTTTTGCTTGATTTAACATTTCCTTCTGTGCATACTGGCAACAAAAAGATGTTTTTTCTAACATGCTTTCAGTGTAACAGATGAGATGAAACGAATCTGCTGTCCTCGTTTTGTGTTCAGCTGAAGCTAAAGCGATGCGTCATCATCACCAGTCAGATAAATCATGTGGGAATCTAAAAACACTGTCATGAATGTCATACAAAAAACACTACATTTTAAACTTGGAGACACATTCTTGCTTTGAACGAGGATTTGCCCCCAAACTCCTCCATTAAAGGCAAGGTAGTAAGAGTCTGTTAATGGCTCACATGAATAAGAGGAATGATTAGAGTGAGGAAAAACTGCTTCAGTATACACATGGGTGCGTCAGAACTGTTTTAAGACACACATACACAGAAAATATGTAGACATTAGTGCTCTGTCTGCATAGTTACACCGCCCCACAAATCGAAAAAAGAGACAAGTTTTGTGTTTGTAACTGTCTGATACATTGCCTTAAACTGTTATTAATGAGTAGATTCTTTCTGTGTATTTTAAATCATGTTGGATTTATGTGTACCAAAGCAATATTCATGTGTATCTTAATCAGGGCTTGTCTTGCTTAAGAGAGAACATGCTTGATCATTAATGCGCGGAAATAGGTGGTGAAAGAATAACATTATAGATTTACTGATTATTTTATTTCTAGCTGAATATTTAACTTATACACCGTGTTTTCGTGCCCTTGTTGAGTCGATGCTTTCATTTTCTGTAGCTTGAATTTTCTGAGAGGATTAATTTTTCAAGTTCAGATAATCTGCCTTATGTTATTTCAGACCTTTTTTGACCTGTTTGCCTGTGTTTCATCACTCAGTCTTAACACGGGGCCATTTCTGATCACAGTAATCACATGGGGACGAGGACATTCGGTTCTGACGCTACAGACATCTCATTTGCCAAATTTTACATGTACAGAAATGTGCAATAACGTTGGATCTGTTGCAGCTGCAGCCTGAAGCTAACTTGAAATATTTTTTGTTGTCATTCTTTTATATTTTTTTCTTTTAAGCATGTCTGCCACTATAAGCTGTATTGTACTGCATTATATTTATCGTTGGTAGTGAGGACAGTCGAGTAAATCCTAAACAGAGAATGCACTATATTTGTGTCTTGTTTGTGCCTGGGATGCTGTTCTTGGCAGAGGGCGGTGGTATGCTGCAGGCTCTGGGGAGGTTCTGGGTATTTTCATAACATAGTTGCGACTGACTTGAGCAGAGTTTCCCAAACTGGGCTTATTGGTCCCCAGAAAGACATAAAAAAATACAGTGGTGGAATAAAGTATTCAGATATTTTACTTTAATAAGTATAAAAGTAATCTGTTACAAGTAAAAATCTGTCATTCAAACATGTGCAGAAGTCTTAAAAGAAAAGTACCCAGAGTACTGAAAGTAAAAGAACTTCTTGTGCAGGATTTGTCCTTTCAGTTTACTGTTTCTCTTATACTCAGTTGCCAGTTTATGAGGTTCACCACAAAAACTGAAGTAGTCGAATACTTTTAACAGTAAATCAGTTATTATAACCTAGATGAAGGTTATAATGTCCCAACAAGAACCAACATGTATAACATTTATGAAGGTTGAAGTTATTGTTTAACCAGATGTACCTCATAAAGTGACAAATCGGAGTACATCATATTAGATTATAATAGATGTGTTAATATTTAAACGGCATTCCAATGTTCAGCTGGAGCAAAGTTTAATCATTATTTGCAATAAACTGTTAACATTACTGTTTTACTTTCTGAAATGCAGTGAGGTAGACGTACAAAGTGGCAATGTAGCAGCACAAAAGCAAAGTTTAACTAGCTCAGACAAGCTTGTTTACAGTACGCAAGTATATAAAGGACTGCAGAAATATATCATAACTCTGGATCAGTAGTTCTCAATATGGGTCTCAGTGATCAAGTGACTACAGCAGAGAACAATCAAGTGGTTCAGCATATTGTAAGGATTAATGCTACAAAAGACCACTTATAGAATATAAGACAATCTACATGTTTTAGTCAATGAAGAAGAGCTGTGTCTTGCAGTCAAGATTAAAATCGGTCTGGAATGAGAGTCTCCAAATTTAATATTGAACCGTTTCCATCTGGAAGACAAACACAAACTCATTAATTTGTTCCATTTCCTTCTTGAGATTTTAAATTTATTTTAACTCCACACAGCCCACACTGTTGGATGCTGTCGGTCATCTGTTTCCATGACATTAATTTAGCAAACAAGACTTTTTGTTAAAACAGGGCCAACATATGACTACATAACAAAAAAAAGACAGATCAATGAAAAGGGCTCTGAAATGATTTCACCTTTAAATAACCTTGATTATGTCATGGTGATGTCAACAGGGTTGTCTCCGCTTCGGCTCGAGTCCCACAGTTTACAACAGAAGGTTTTCATTACAAATTGGAGGTGTTGTTGAAAGACGTGGGCATCCAGGAGACTCAGTTATTCTTTTCACATCTCGCCATTATATTCTAACAATGGAAGCATCTATTTCTCTAAAAATGTATACCCAGCAATATTTGAAAAATCCAATAGGCCGACAAAACGTACTGATGTTATGAATCTGAGTGAAAAAAGGTCAGTTTGTTGCACAATTAACAAAATATATTACTTATTTCCAAAGTTGCAACTGTTTTCTCTTAATGAAAACAAAGATGGCAGCTTGGAATTACATGTCTTTGTCTTTGCTTGATCTATCCAACCCGAACCTTCTCTGTAATAATGCTTATTGCTATTATTCTAGTTTTATTCTGCATTCATAGCAGCAATTTGAGAAAGTCCATCTAAGAATTTAATATCCATTGAAGAAAAAGTCAATTAATTATGAGAAACGTTTTCTAATTCTGGAAATCTTAAAAAAATAAAAATTGGAAAAAAAAATGACTTAAATGTAATTGAGAGGCACAAAGTGAGGCTATGGAGGGTGTACAGAAATATCGAGTTGCATTGTGGGAAATGTAGGATTCGTCATTTTTTGGAGCTTAACCAGAAAACGTGAATACTTTGCCTCAGGTGCGTGATTTGTTTGAAAAGACTGTCTTCTTTGAGTCAACAAAAGTCATTGAAGTGTGCAGTGTTAAATGTTAAAATAAAAAATGTGCTTACATGTTAGTTTAACCTCTTTCTCTTCATCACTGATGATGTGTGCAGTCAAACAATCATACTAAGAAAAAAAACAACAGAAGAAGAAGAAACATCTGGGGGGCTTCCTGTGAGAAAATCTCACAGATTATTTTTTTCAGTGTGGTGGTTGATGTGCGACTAAATAAAGCTGCCGTGACTTGAAAGCAGGAGTGAATCTCACCCATCCAAAGCGAAAAAATAAAAACAGAGAGAGAGAGGGAGAAAGGAGAAGATGTGGGCCTGTATGTGTGAGTGTGTGATCTTCAGAGCGCTGCTGGCTCCAGCCCACAGAGGAGTGGGAGCCTCCGCTGCCTCGCTCTGATTGGCTCGCACACAGCTAACTCCATTTTGGAAAAACAGCTGTTTGAAGACACAACCTTTTCTCGTTGTTTTACCGACGGTATCCTGAGAATAACACCCCGGGCTCCGAACGACACACACTCCTCCGCCTCTCACGGCTGTGCTCCTCCACACGCCAGCCCGCTCCGGTTCCCCGTCCAGGTCGGCGTGCCGTGCTTTTGTCCGACTGCCAGGAAACTTAACTGGGATCCATGGTGTTAAATTTCCATTGTAACAAGTGGATAACAGGAGGCGACCCGACCAAGGTTAGTGGCGGTCTTTTCTTTCGCCGATATTAGCGACACGTTAGCGGCGGGAAAGCGGTTTCTGGGTGGATAGTTTGCGGTGACCGACCGCAGGGTGAGCCGCGGAGTCACGAATCGACGGTTTTGTACGTGATTTTAATGAGACATTTTCTCCAGCCTCAGACAATACATCTCTACGCAGAGCCGTTAGTGTCCACACACACACACACACACACAGAATCTGACCAACGGCTAAAATCTTCGTCCGTTAATGTCAGGTAACGTTCAGTGACATTACGAATGTTAGCGTCAATGTTATTAACACGTTCGCTCGAGTGGCGTTCAAGTGTCTCCATTATTCTCTGTGTGTGTGTGTGTGTACAGTTTGCAGGACTGGCATGCTCGTCTTCCCACACATTAGCTGCTGCATTCAGGGTAGCTAATGACAGCCCGGATAGCTTTTTGGAAGCTCTCATCTCCTCCTCCTCTCATCGACTGCGCTGTAATGCTCCGTCAGTGCTCCCAGCCGACCCCCAACCCTCCTCCACCCTGTAAACACAAATCAACTTAGTCTTCTCTTTCAGAACTTCATGAGATAATGAGACGGTTATTTTTTTCATGCAAGAGAGGAAGAAACATGCCAGTCCAGGTCGTAGTTCTGTAACATGCCAGGATGCTGGATGGAGATGGTGCTCAGAGATAAAAAGGCTGGTGGGGAGCAGCATGGGACCCCCCCACTATGTGTGTGAGTGTTGCTGGGGAAAGGCCAGCGTCACTGGGCATGGGCACTGGTGAGGATAAACACTGGCCTCTTGCCTGCCTGTGGTGGTTTTGCTTCGCTGCCTGGCTGTAACCAAAAACAGTGTTCTCCCTGAGCTCAGCCGGAGGTTAACATGTAATCTAGGCATTAAAATGCGCCAACAGTTCTGCTTCTACATTTAGGCGATGCAAGTTTGCAAGCAGTATAACAGCCTTATTTCAAGCCGGTGTCAACAAACAGAGCTGGATTTTGACATGTTTTAACAGAGGAGAGCTTAAAGAAAATAGAATTTAACTGGAATATGCAATGGTATTTGGTATTTCATGTCTCAGGGAAGCGATTTCACACTTAAAATTACACATTTTGAAAAGAAAAGTAGACACCTGTGTGATTATGAGTCTGGGCTAAAAATGTAACATGATAAAAAAGGAAGCCAGTGAAACATGTATGGCTGCAAGTGATGATCATATTTAATTTGCTGCGAATTGTTTTCTTGATTTAGGGCTGGCCTGAATGGTGACGCATGATATATAGCTTTATATTCTCTATAAAGTGGGTTAAATGTTCAGTTTTAAGTCAACTGACTCATTCAAGATATTACAGTAGTGCTGGGTGATATGGACAAAATCAGATATCACAATATTTTTGACCAGATGCCTCAGTGCTGATATTGCAGCAGTACCTAAGGATTTAATATTTAACAAAATATATGCGCAATAAAATTTTTGCTAAGAAATCATCAGTGGCTTGGTTGTAATGACAAAGTGGCTAAAGGCAAATATTAGAAAAGCTTGAACGGTTAGCAAATTTAGACAATTACATCATCTGACTGTAATGCAGCCTCGGAAGTCAGGAAATGTGGCCACGGTAAAATAATACCCCAAATTTTATAGTATCTAGTCTTATATTTTGATATAGATATAATGTGAAAATATCGTCAAGCCCTATTTTTATCAATTTATGAGTGAAAGATCCTTAAAAATCCTTAACCCATTTCCCTATAGAGACAAAAATACCTTTTTTGGTACCTCACATTGCTTCAAAACCTCAGGATATTTTGTTTCCTATCTCACAAGATAAAGAATAGCCATCGCATTTCCTTACTTTAGAGGCTGCAGCTCAGGAATGCCTCTCACTTTTGCTTAAAAAGTTGTTAAAAAATTCCAGAATAGTTGCAGATTATTTCAACTGAACATTTCACCTTGAGTAGTTAAACAAAAACGGATGCACCTCATGTGTTGAATGTATTGCAAAGAGCTCCAGCTGGACGTGAATCTCTGTCTGTGCTTCAAGAGATTACATCATTCCTGGATAAAAATTTTTAAATGAAGGAGCATTTAATCATTTTAATCATTGGTGGCAAAATCTCATGTCGCAGGAAACTGAGCCACCTGATGAACTGAACCTTTTTCGTACGATCCGTACACTCTGATATAACCTTCTTTGGAATAGCTCTCTGCTGCCTCGTCCCCCCTCTTTGTACCCGTTAACCAAACATGGTGTGTTATCTGTTATCCTTCAAAATGGCCAAGGGTTGGGAGGGTGGAGAGCAGCCAGAACAGACAGCGCAGTGATGTAAGAAAACCCCAGCTACTAGTAGGACACAGATGCCCTGCTGACCTTGGACAGAACCCTGCAGAACCTTTCCTCCTGTGTTTCAGACATATTTACTGAAACAAAACAAGTCTGCAGAGAGGAAGCAACATATCTCTTGCTTTAGGATTACATTTTTTGGCTGTTATGAAGGCTCGTTCTGCGGGGCCTTTCTGCGTTATGCTTCCTGTAATCTGTGAAACTTGCTGTTCAGAAAACACCTAGATCATGAGTAATCAAGTCATGCTAGTACAGTTATGATTATCTTCAGTTCTGCATGACCAACACTGTTACAACACCGTACTCCTCCTCTAACTCCTTCAGTAAATAGAAGTCATATCTGCTCTTGCTGAGGGCTGCCAACAATAACAAGATTACCCTGAGAACATTTGGGCCCTTATATCCCCGTGCTGCATTAAGTATACACAGCAGGGGCAAAACGGTGACTGTCAGTTGTTTTTCCGTATTGGTCATCAGACTTTTTCCCCAGATGCCAGAAATCTGTCTCTGCATTACATTTGCAGCAGTTTAAATAAAATAAAGCCTCTTTGATATGTTGTGATGCACATAGATAATTTAATTCCTAGTTTGGGAATACTGTTCTTCCTCAACAAGGCCATGGCATCACCTGCTTCCGATAAAAATAGAACTCTATTCTCAGAATTGGTTCAAGTGTCTTCTAGATTTCTTTGTGATTACACCCACAATCAGTCACCTGCCCAGAGACCTTCACATGTCAAAGACATCGGGGGTCAGAAAGCAGCAGTCTGTAGCCGAGTCCACTGCAGTACAGCTGGGTTTTGGTACTACGTGACCACACTGCTCAGGGTCTATTTTTATATGTGCCCCTCTGTGTAATCATGGGTTTAATGTGTACATATTTTGTGGAAAGGGATTTGTTTGGTCGAACTGCGTTGACCTCCAATCACATTCTTTGCCCTGTGTGCAGAGGACTTAAGCTCCTTTTGTTTTTAGCTCCACGTGAGAAAAAATGAGTGCCATCACCCCAGCCTTAAGTGTCCCATGTATCAGACAGAATAGGCGAAAAAAGAAACATGTCAGACCACCTTTGGAGTCTCGGGTTATAAGAATTAAATGATTGTTTACTCTGTGATTTTAAGTTTCAGTGATTTTCTGGAATTTTTGCTGTGTGCGTAAATGAAAGGTTCATTTAACTTAACTGGATTTGCTTGTGAGCAATTTTGTCATCCTTTTATGAGAGGCATCGTTTTGTGGGTCTTGTTCAAAAGTTCCATTCATTTTATCTTTTTTTGTGAAGCATTATGTAAAGACTGTGATGATAACAGCACTTAAAACTATGTCGGTGATTCTGATCTTTTGTGTTTGATAATGATTACTGAGACATCCCCACCTATGATGATTTACAGGTACATTTCATAAAATAATAATACGGGTGCTATTAATAGCCACAGCAGTGAGTAATGGTGGTATGTAATTAAAGCTGCTCTGGCATTGTTGGATGAGATGTGCAGATGTGGCACAAATTGTAAAATTGTGCTTTTTTTGGCTCTCTTATAATTACCAGGTCTGACGTGTGGTGAAGCAGGCTGAAGTACTAATATGAAAACACTGATTGTTTACGGCTATTTATGACTAACTTTGTTCCAGTCTGCTGGTTTAACTACAGCGGGTCAATTTTGAGTCTGATGCGTAAATTCCTTTTTGAACATTTTGGCTTGAAAAATGATTCAAATAATTAATCAGTTATTAAAATGATCAACAAATTTTCTGTCAATGATTTAATTAAATGCAGCGCCATCTCCCTGCATAATATTGTTTTGGCACATTGAACTGTGTTTTTTGTTGTTGTCGTTATTGTTTTTTCAGTTACCCATAGACTCCATAAGACAGTCCCTCCAGGAATTCGCAATGTTGCGATCGCAACAATTAACGCAAATTCAACCAATCTCCATGAATTCTGCGCG
>JAPZDY010000002.1:23966640-23978560 GCA_029783645.1 Ctenochaetus hawaiiensis | reverse complement strand
CGCTCGCTCTGCATTGGTCATCCTCGGCTCCCTCTTGAATAACTCGGCACTGTGTATTAGTAATATTGTTTTTTTGGTCTCTGGCCAGTATTTCCTGTGTGTCACGTTGATTCTACCAAAGTAAAAAATTCACAGGACGCAGCGGTTCTTCCGTCCGCGGGTCAGCGGGTTGATTTCTGTGCTTCTCGCAACACCTCCGCAGCCGTCTCACCTCCCCCTCCTCCCTCTCGCAGGTGTAATGAGAGCGCTGGTCATGGACAGATGATGGACGTGGAGACGTCGTACTCAGACTTCATCAACTGTGATCGCACAGGCCGCAGGAACGCAGTGCCTGACATCACAGGGGAGGGGGAAATAGCGGCCAGCACCAGTGAACTCACCAAAGACTTGGCGGAGATGGACCTGAAGGCTGCAGGTCAGTGGAATGTGAAATACAGCAGAGGAAAACATACATATATGCATGCATTTGTGCATACAAACATTTAGGACCAGGAGCTGGTTTCAAAAAATTATTTTAGACAAGTTTATAGTGTTGAAAAGTCATAAAGATTCCTTAAAATCAAAATAGATGAGATTTTTTTTGGTACTTTTGTCTCTTGTCAGTATCGTGCCTCACAAAGACAAAAGTAATTGTATCATTGTAAATGTTAATGGGGTTTTATAGCTTGATTTCCTGAAAAACTATCCGAAACGTTGATGACTCATCCCACACTCCCGAAGTAATTCCAGTTTGCATCCGTTGAAATGCTTTCTTCAATTTAATCTGAACATTACTTCAGGCTGAACTTCATTAATAAGAAGAAACCGAGAAACTAAGAAACTAAAATTAAAAAAACAAAGCAGCTCGTCTCTGCTACAGATCCAAACTGTGTTTATGGTCGTTTTTGTTTGTTCATACTATTAGTGTAGTTGTCTTCACAAAAATATCTTTGGTGTTATTCTTAAACACTTTTTGTTACTCAGGGCTCAGCCACAGTCAGTCTGTCTTTGTGAATCCGGCTTCAATGCGCCAGAATCAAAATAAACAGGTGTTATTCCTCAGTGAGAGTTGATTGTTATGCTTTGTGGCCTCAGTGTTAAATGAGTCGTAACGGCAGAGCTGCAATGACAGATCGTCCTTCCTTCCTCTGCTCTCAGCAGAGCGTCTGGTTGTTGGAGGGAACATGGCTGAAAGTGACGCAAATGTTCAGTCTCACCATTGTGTGTTACGTCGTTGTTTTGCTGACTTCCCTCTCAGTCAAAGACAAGTTCCCATGTCATGATAACCACTGACTGCTATAAATCCTCAGACTCTGGTCTGGTGGG
This sequence comes from Ctenochaetus hawaiiensis, assembly GCA_029783645.1. NCBI lineage: Eukaryota > Metazoa > Chordata > Actinopteri > Acanthuriformes > Acanthuridae > Ctenochaetus > Ctenochaetus hawaiiensis. The sequence goes on along the minus strand of JAPZDY010000002.1, from coordinate 23,977,255 downwards.
AAGCCTCACATTTGGAAATAATCTCATATTATGTTTGACACTGTGACTACAGGAAGTTGTAGTTCCTTCCTCAGCATTTTCATTATGTTGTTTTTTATTCTGAAAGGAGATTTATTACTTCTGTTAGTACTGCCAAACCACTTATGAGCTTGATAATATGCAATAGTTTAGATTTTTTTTAAATGTGTTTGCATGCTGTTTCCCATGTTTTCCTCCAGAAGGAAACCCTGGGGCCTCCCCGGCCCCTGAGGCAGAGGGCTCCACCAGCCAAGAAGCCCAGGGAGGTGGAGGCCCGTCCTAAACTCAGCCGGAGACCGAAGGAGGGCAGAGCTGAGGAGTTTAAAGTATGATGGAGCAAGTGAAGTGGACAGACATGGAGGAAGGGAAGAGAGAGTGTGTAAGTGGACACAAGGACATCTTCGCTCACTGCCGGCCTGTTTGGAGCTTCAGCGGCCCAACTGTTCGCCTTTTCATTGGATCAGATTGTAACATGGGGAGCAGAACAGAGTAGAACTGACAACTGAGATGCTGCTCTTTTGCTTCATCCTGTTTGTCGTTTATATTCCCGACGAGACAAGAAAGCACAGAAACTTTGAAATTATGTGTGTGTGGAGCTGGGCTGAGCTGAACAGGATTCATTTTTAACACTCCGAACGTCGCTCCAGCCTGATGGGAACTGCGTCATGGAGGGCGTCTTCATAATCATCTGTTTGTCATTTTCTTTCTATGTGTGCGTGTGTGTGTTCGTGACCCTCTTGTTCAATTTCTTCGTAAAGTCTTTTCTTTTTTTTTTTAATAACAAACATAGTCCCCATTATACTGTTGTGTATGGACTTCATATTTATTGCTAAATGTTCGGTGATAATTTTGTGATAGCAATTTTCTTTGTGTAATAAAACACTTATGACCTACTGTAACATTTTATGTTCTTCTTCTGCGTTTCCCAAACATAATTATCTTTTCACAGGAGACAATGCGCAGCTCTCTGTTGTGTTGAACACAGCAGGTGTAGGAGCTGAAGAGGCGGCGAGCCCCGGCTGCCCAGGATTAATGAGTTCACTGCTGAGTCGTTCCAGGGCCATAAATATTGTTGAATGCAGCTTTTGTGTACATTAGCGTGGCTACAGGAAGCCAGTGCTTACATTTCCACCTAGCATGGCCCCAGTGTTCCCATTTATCTCTTTATACGTACAATAAAGAAACAGAGGATGACAGAGCAGTTTAGCTGTGAAGCTGTAGTTTCTCTCTGTGTCCTCTTTTATTGTAATTACTAGTAAAGCTCAGCACTTAAGTGACTGTATATTATATTGAAGATACATGGAGGTTATTGTAGCATAAAGAAAAAGTTTGGCATACAGGAGGATTTTAATAATAGTTTTTTATTATGCTCAAAAATGTTTTTCATAAGTGTCATAAATGCGTCTGTCATAAATGGAAGTGCTTTTTTTATATAGCAAAAATATGTGAGGAAAAAGGAATGAGGAAAGAGACATTCCCTAGTGTCTGGTGGAGAGTTTAAGGGTTCAGAGTGGTGCGTCCCTGGGTTGGTTTCGACTTCCTCGTCAGGTTCAAAAGGCAGAGCTCTGCATCATCCCGTAGGCCTCATACAGCCGGTGGAGCAGCTCTTTCTTCTCCTCCTCGGGTAGGAAGCTCGACTTTGCAGAGCTGATGTTCTACAAAAACCAGGAAGTGAACAAGGTAAACATTTATCCAAAAAGTTATTGAGCTTTCTTTTTGTTCTGAAATTTAGAAAATGCACGTCAGAAAGTAAGAATGAAAATAGCTATGACTCTCATGTTTGTACAGTAAATATATGACCATAACACTAGTCTGCTTAGCTTGGCTTAGCCAGCCTGTTCTCAGGATGTAGCTTCATGTGAGCCCCACAGGTACAAGTGTTTTAATCTTCTCATCCAACTCTTGACAAGAAAGAAATGTTAAAATGTTGAACTATTCCTTTAGTTATCTTGGGTGAACTCAATCCATATGCAAACCTGAAGGAAACCGGGATGTGAATTCTTTCAATTCTTTCACACATTGAAAGTAAATTAAAAACTGTAATTATTAAATGCATCTGCGGCTTTGCAGAGTGCAGCAGGAAACTTCTTTGAAGTGAGCTTTTCCTCCCGCTTTAATTATCAGCTGAGAAAAGGCATTGTGATGCACGGGGCATCCTAACCCCAATGCTACCGTTTCAAACGGCTTCACCCTGTGAGGCGCTGCTGTAATTATTCATGCATTTGATCTCACCAGTCGTTTGAATTCGTCCTCGGTGAACCCCATGTATTTCTGTGCGACGTTGTAGTCAAGGTGCAGGTTTGAGTTCAGGATCAGAGGGTCGTCTGTATTCAGGGAGTAATTCGCCTTGTCCTTCCTGAACCTGCATGAAGGGAAGGGATGAAAGCCAAATGTAAAATAAAGCGTGAAAATCTACTTTAATGCAGGTTTTGTTGTTTTTTTTTAAAGATTATCGCAGCTCACGTGATGATTGGATGTTTGCTGAAGTCGGGATCGCAGGCGCCTGTCAGTCGACTCGAAACAGGACACATCTGCCATGAGAACAGCAAAGGCAGCACTGAGAAACCCAGTTATTGCACCTTTTGTGTCATGTGTGATACTTAAATCTCCACTAGAGGTCAGCACTTCACTGCGTTCCTACTGGTAGCTACTAGAATAACACGTCACCCAACTACAAAGGCTGCAGTCACCTGATAAAAACAATCCTACTGCAATGATCAGTGTGTAACAGTAAAAAGGATCAGTATGTTTGATAGCCAACAGGCACATTTTTGCAGTGATATTGAGGATTCAGCTTTATGAAGAAAATACTGAAAAGTCTGAAGGGTTTCCTACCTCAAAGTGCATGTTCCTATCAAGCAGTCTTTGGTAAAGTTCTCGGTCTTCCAGGGTTCTGTAACCATGTCCGATCCGTTCAGCTTTCAGCACTTCTACAGCCTAAAAGGTCAGACACAGGTCACAAGGTTGATGCAAAAGGTTAAAAAAAAAAGACCCAAAATAAATCGTGATGCATGTCAGCAGAATCTGCTGGCTATTTCTAGAAGCTCACTCACAACTGCTGTGAAATTGCTGAACTGTCACTTTGAAAGATGGCTTCCTTAGAGAATGGCAACTTACGATGGCAGCCAGCATCAAGTAAGACATATTCTACACAGTAAAAGATATATATTTATCCAAAAATAAACAGTAGATGCATCTAAACACATGTTTTGACGCGAGAACTAATTCTGCTTTCATTGTTGCTGGACATTCAATCCTCCTAACTTCTTTCTTTCCTGTTTGAATCATCAACAACAACCATTAAACTCTGCCCTTCTTCTGTATTCTGGATCTCTGCCTCTAATAGCAGGTTTGCTCATTTTCTATTGTTAGCGCCTGACTTCATTGTTTTGTTTAGTTGGTGTTAAAAGTTCCACTGAGCTGCAAACTGAGTACAAATGAGTTCTTGGATGACCCAGCCACCCTGTTCAGAAATGTCCCATGTTATTGTTTAACGGCTCACCTCCCTCACCACGCTCGCCGGCCCCACCTCTCCTGCGTGCACTGTCCTATGGACGCCACAACGCTCCGCTTCCTGTCAACAGAATCAATCAGGGAACACATCAGCAACGCCAAACATCTGCATTTCACATTTGTAATACTGCAACATCGACCGAGGCCACATGTACCGTTTTAAAAATGCTAGTTTGGTTTTAGAGGCAAAAATATGTTGCTGTGATGCATCGTGGAAACAAATAACATCCTCCACTGAACACACAATTTAAAAAAGAGGAGAACTATATTTTTTACGACATGTTTACTAGTGACAGAACATCTTACTTGGTTTATCTGTTGCATTCTTAACCTTGAACACTTCACTTGTGGCTTGCTTAATCTGCATGTGCATCTAGAGGTCATGTGGTTATGGAATAACTCAATATTAGTGTGGACTCTGCTCTGTGAGTCATGTGTCTTGTTAATAATTGAAGCACTTTTCCATTTTCCTCTATAAATATCGATTCAGCCTGACAGAATTCAAAACCTCTCATCACTGTTGATGGGAAAGTACCCGGTAAATCTGAACAATCTGGCAAAGTAGAACTATTGACAAATCACTTGAGTGGCTCTGCGGTGTTATTACAGTTTGATTGCTTTTATCGGATAAGAGGTCAGCCAACAACAGATGTGCAACATATGCAAATATTATGTTCTGTTAAGCATTACAGCTCTTGATTATTCCAATTTTATGGTCAGTTTATAAATTACTAACCAGCTATCTGAGTCAAAAGACTTTTGCATTTTTTGTTGTCATAACAGTTGATAAAGTGAGAGTTTGTACTTAATATTTTTTGTACAAACCTTCATTCTCACACAACTTTTGACGCAATCGAACTCTGGCATGTTTTTTTCATCATATGAGAGACTGAGAGGCAACACAGTCATCAGCGAAGAATTAAAAAATTTTTTTTTTGTGTTTGCTGCCAGTGTTTAAGCTTCCAACATTCAATCAACAGCTCTATCAGTCATCCAGCCTGCTTCTGGCATTTCATGGTGCCAGTTGATGGTTTGTGCTGCCATGGTTACAAACCTCAGGGGCTGTTTATCATCCTCCAGCAACTGGGAAGGAGAAGTCAAAATATATAAAGACCAAAATAGACTTCAAAAATATAGAAATGAGTAATAACAGTATACGTGAGCAAACAACCAACAGCAAAGTCAGATGTCTGAGCAGATGTAGGATAAAAAAAAAATCCAGTATTTTTCCAATTTTTGTCATATTTAACTGAAATCCTGTATTGTGTATTAATGCAAGTAATTAATTTCAGGTAGGACTCGGTCCATGTTCGGCCCTGCAGTGTATTAACTGATTAATTCAGCACATTCATCACCGTCTGACAGGCTGAATTGATTACTTGTGATGGTATTCTCTGAATTAATCAATAGAAGCTGGCTGGAAACCAAATTAGATTTTTTCTCAGAAGCCTCAGAGCGTAAAAGAAAATTGGTTTGGGAGTGTTCGGTTTTATTTGTACATGTGTTGATTTAGACAGATAGAGACATTTAATTCCTCATCAGTTGGAGGCTATTTTCTGACAGCTAAAAAAAAAAAGAAAAAAAGCTGTCTGCCAGGTGAAACCGCAGCTCAGATCCGCCCCACAAAGCCAGCCCAGCAGGTTAGCAAGCTAATTACAATGGGTTCATCTCCATGATGCCGGCCCCTAATTGCTGCTACCATGGCTGCGGTGGTAGCAATCATGCTAGTAGCTCTGCAAGGCTGCACAGTGATGCTTAAACCAAATGCTAACATCAGAATGCTAAACACAGCCATGATGCTAGCATGTTCACGATGAGTATGCTGACACAGTGATGCAGAGCAGGTATAAACTTCCATGCTCACCATCTTAATTTGGCCTGTTAGCATGCCAACATTTGCTAATAAGTAGCAAGCGTTGCATGGCCAGCTCTGTCCCCACAGCGTTGTGTCACTGCGGGAGAAAAGTCTGCATGCACCAGTGTTTCTTCTACAAACTGTGATGCATCGATGCTGATTTTTAAACATGAACAAGCAGCTAAGGGAAGAGAACATCGACTAAAAATACAGGCTAATACCTGCAGTCTACAACCGGCAAATCAGGCAAATTAGCACTTTAAAAAAGTACAGCTAAGACTCATGGGAGGGTCACTAGTTTTACAGGTTTTTGTTCATCACTAAGAGATCACAAAGCTGGTTTAATTCTTTCATCATGGAAAACAGCTGAACAGTTGTCGAGATATTTCCCAGAAAAAGTCATTGAGATACAACATTTGTGAAGCATTCCATTAACAGTTCGTAGTTTAGTTCAAAATCATTAATGCTCATTAGATCCAGCACAAGTTTCAGTAGACAACAGCTGTAGTCTGCTGCTGCTGGTGCTGGATCAGGGGATCAATGAAGTATGTCGGCGTAATCCTCTGGGGATCCTGAATATCCGTGCAAAATTTCATGGCAATCCTTCTAATCGCTGTCAAGATATTTCTATGTGGACCTTTGCCATCGTTTGAGCCAAGGCCGCCTGTGTGGCTAACGGAAAAGCCTTGGGGCCATCTGTCGCCTCTGTAGTTATAAAACAGAGCTTCAAATTCTTTCTAAGGATTCCTCAAAGTTGCTGGTGCGATAAAAAGAACTGCAGCCATATTTGATCAGCGGCCTGTGGGAACATGGTGGACTCTGTGAGCATGAAATCATTTTACGACCTCAAAAATGACGCAACACGCCATAAATAAATCATTATGCCCACGAGCAGATTGTTTTAGACGCCGTCTGCTGTTTTCTATCAGCAATCACTTGATAAACTGTATTAGAAATTAGGCCTTTTCAAACATCACATTCAGCTCCTGTTGAAGCAGCGGAACAAGACGTCCTCTGGCTGACTCCTCCTGTCACTATTAGCAGTGTTTTTTCTGGTGTTGCTGGGCAGGTCCTGGCTATGTGTTTCAGCATGCTCACCTCATAGGCGTTCCTGTGTTCTGGATTGTTTTCGCTATTGAGTGACTCATCGCCTGCCAGATCGATGGCGACCACTCCCTCATGTTGATACTTCTTACACAGCTCCAAGACGTCCATTGACCAGCCTGAAGAATTTAAAATGCACTTATGTTATGAAACAGTTTAGTCCTGCCAGCTCAAACACACACACAGACACACACACACACACAGGATGTAAGGATGAAATATGACGTGATGTTACAGTCTGAGCATCAAGCTACAAGCTTTGCAAACCTCAAGAAACCATGTACAGTATCCTGCGTGTAGTGATGCTAGAATCTATTGTTATTTTGAAGCAGAACATTGTTTTCTCATCTTAATGACAAAATCAGATTTCCTCTACAAGCTCAGGAAGTATGCATGTACTTTAAAATGCAGACATGATTTGAACTTGGCTGCTCTCCAGGAAACAGCTGCATTAATGAAGCAGAGCAGATCTGCCACTGTCTCCACACAACAGTTACTGCTGCTGCAGCTCATACAGAAACTGATCATTTTAAATAATACGCAGGGAATGAACGAATGCTGTTATCGCTGTTAACACAAACACTCAAACTGCATCAGATGATCCTTTCATAGCACATATTATTACCCTTCTGTGAAAACCATGTATCGCTCTAAAACATCAACCTTAAAAGCTACTGGTTTCAGCTTTGTGTGACCATCATTTTGGGAGAATTTAATGCTTTTTTTAGCCACACTAGTAGACATGCATGGCTCCTTGGATGGCTAATAATTATGATAATATCTGTGGTGTCCTAAATTTTCCTTTAACCCCACATGCAGGTTGATATTTTAAATTAAGCTTCAATCTTCGGGAAAAAATTAATGACTTTGTTGATCCTCTGACTTTTCATTAATCAAATTAGTCCAAAATTTTAATTTATAACCAAATTCAGTCAAAACTATTCAGCTGCAGCTTCACTTTATGTTAATTACTGCTTTATTACTGATCCCACTGCTCTTCTTGGTAAGACTGGCCCTCCTCTGCCTCTGATTGGTTAGTAAGGCTTAGCCAATCAGAGGCAGAGGAGGGTTGAGCTTGCAAAGAGGAGCAAGAAGGCTTAATTGCCACATAAACATGCTAAACATGCTAACGCTTCAACACTTAACACGCTAAACATGGTAAACATTAAACTGCTCAACATCAGCATGCTGGCCTTGTCTTTAAGAGCATGTTAGCATGCTGTATTAGCAATTAGCCCCACTTTTGCTTAGCATAGCTTCATGCCTGAAGACTCTTGGTCTTGTAAACTGTTTTATTTTTACTCATAAAGAAAGAAAATTAAAATATAACACTTTTGAAACATTAAAAAAGGAAAGAAATCAAATCAATGTGAAGACATAGTTTTCACTGAACAGCAACGACATGTTATAATGGTAATAATGTGTTTTCTAAACATGTCTAAACCTTCCTGAGTGTCTCTTTGTGTCTTTCTGCGGTGCTCCTGCTCATTATCTAACAAGAACAGCTGAGGCAGAGCTTTGACACAGAACAGAGGACAGTACAGTTAGGAACCTTATCTCACAAGGTTGTTTGGGCTGACAGGAGCGTGAAGAGTTCATTACTTGGCATGTGGCGCATGCAGCATAGAATGGACCTGGCTTTGATATTGAAGGCCCTCTCCCCCTCGCTGAGGCCTTCGTTTACCAGGTGAACCACATCGTCTGGGGTCACGTCACCTCTGCAACATGTAATGAGCCAAAATTAACGTCTCCTACGTTTCACCAAAGACTGCAGCTGTTTGGATAATAACACGTACTCTTCCTGGTTCCATGGTATGGGATCCACTTTAGCATTAGCCATGAGATGTGGACTGTATCTGGCCTCGACGTAAATCACTCCCTCCTTGGCTTTGTCCTCGACAAACTCGTAGGCTATCCTTTTTATTGCCTCTCTGTCGCCACTGAAACAGAACAAAGAGACACAAAATGAACGGTGTTGCCCTCTGAGGATTTCTTATCTCTGTGGTGCAAATAAAACCATTAGCCACCGCTAATCTGTCCTCTACAGTGTGACGCTTTCTAAATGAGAAATGTGAGCTTTTACAGTTCTACAGATATGATCAGCTTGTTTCATTTCATTCAAACACCTGCTGCAGAAATGAATGATAATTGATTTCTGTGTGCTTCATTAGATGTATTTTTTGATCATGATAAAATGCTATTTAAGATCATTTTCCACATTCATTTCAGTTTTACAGGAGAAGAGGAAAATATTCGTACCAAAAAATCTTTGGGTTCTTTGGGAGAAACTTTTAAAAATTTTGGATTTATATTTTTTTCAACCTTCTTATTTGAAATATTAAGTACCGTAATTTCCGGACTATAAGCCGCTACTTTTTTCACATGCTTTGAACCTTCTGGCTTAAACTCTGATGCGGCTAATTTATGGACGAAATAAATGAGAAGGTGTGTGACAAAGTAATTCTGAGGCTGTTAAATTCTGACACTGAAGGAGACAACTTTAGTGGTTTTAGTTGTTAAATTTAGTGGATGCTGCTTATATTCAGGTGCGGCTTATAGTCTGAAAAGTACGGTAAATAAATAGTTATGTAAATTCTAAATTATGTCAAAAAGACTTTTGCAGAACTGCCTCCAATGTCTGTTAGCTCCATGGGTAAGACAGTTGTGTTTGGTCAAAACAATCCAGTCTTTGAATCTTGGCTTTAATTTTAAAATCAAAACAAACCCATGAAGTCTAAGTATAAGTTATAAAGAAACCAGCCCAGTAACCAGGAATTACTGTTGGCCTGGTTTTGGTTAAGCTTAGGCACAAAAACACTTGCATGGGATTTTTAAAAAGTTGTTTTGAATATGTAGTTTTTATTTGTCTCATTGCCTTTTTTAAAAACAGCTGAATCTGGGCGCCACAAAACAGCTGTAAATCAGATTTACGCCAACGTGGGCAGCTGTGATGCCAAAGTATCGGACCACCGCCAACTCCTCCAACCTCTGGGCGAGAAAACTCAGCTTATACCAATTTACATTAAACCCGGACAATGTTACAGTGATATGAACTGCTGAAAATACATCAAATAAATGTACTTTTTCTATTGACTGATGGAATTAAAGGAAAAACGCAGCTGTTATTGTTTTGTCCTGAGTATGACGGTTCGTCAGTGCCCACATGTTCTGCAGTGCTGATCATCAAAACAAAATACTTTATGGTTTGTTTTTCCGCGGTCGACCAAGTGCATGAAATAAAAAAATCTGCAAAGTAGCTGCAACAATTACGGATCCATCAAGACATTAGGGTTAGGTCCAACTTTTCTTTGTGTTGTCTTGGTAAATGTCAACATTTGCACCTTTTTTTGTCTCCTCTGACGATAAATTCGCATATTTTTCTGTTTTTATTATGTAGTTTGGACAAAACCAGCAATCTCAAGATGTCACCCTGGGCTTTAAAAGAGATATTTTTAATATTTGTATCATAATATCAAGATATTATTTAGCAGATTATTTAAATAAGAAATTGTAGACGTCATGGATTTTAATTTGTACAGCTCCTTTCGTACAAAAAATGTAGCTCAAAGTGTGTTTCAACAAGACAGAAGAACATTAAAAGCATGTTTAATAATAATTAATAATGAGAACATTAAAAAGAGAATAATATGATGCACATCATAAGATTTAAATTGACGTTAAATTACAACTAAACTCCTAAAAAGGCAAATCTTAATCTTTAGCTGCTCCCTTTAGCCATATTAAAGAAGGGATAGAACTAAAAATATTAGAAATATTAGGGCAGCTCCAGTTATTTTAAAGAAAAACAACATTCAGACTCCGTCCTCATCAAGTTTAGTCACATTTATACCTAAAATATTATTCTCTGTTCTGCCCTCATGACTGTGCAGCCTGACATGGTGGCATTTTGAAAAAAAAATAACCTCCACCTCCCTCTTTCTTTCTTTCCTCTCCCTCGTCATGTGACTGACAACAACACGGCTTCCAGCATTTACAGTGAAAGTGAAAGCTCATCGCACAGGTCTGAACCTGAAAGCCTGTTGTCCTCTCGGTGGGGGGGGGGGGGGGGGGGGGGGGGGGGGGGGGGGGGGGGGGGGGGGGGGGGGGGGGGGGGGGGGGGGGGGG
>JAPZDY010000002.1:23923815-23956234 GCA_029783645.1 Ctenochaetus hawaiiensis | reverse complement strand
GACGGCATCAGGATTTTTCCGTCATTGCTCAAAAAAATCCGTCAAAGACGGAGAATAATCGGTTAACGCGACCTCTGGTTCATACTGACTGTAACACCGATATGACAAAGCAAAAAAATAGACTCCGTGTGTAAGTGTAATCAGGTAATGTGAAGCTTTACGCAGCAATGCAACAACTTAATTCCTGTGTGAAGCAACTGCACAAATAACAAGTTCTTATAAAGAACAAGAATCAAAGAAAGATACGAAGGTGGCCTGATTTGCCTGATAATAGAGTGAAATATTTTAAAACTATAGTCCTGTTTCTTCCTTCATTCATAGGTGATAAATCCTGCATGAGTGATAAAAGTGTGGAGGGAATTTATGAGGCAGTAAAAGAGCCACAAACCCTCAACAAAATCACACACTCACATACAGCATTGATGTATTTTTGGTGAAATTTGCGCTAGTAGTAATTAATATTCTTTGAAAATCTCCCTTAATTCTATTCTGAATGTAAAAATAGTAAGAGAGAGAGAGAGAGAGGTTAGCGGTATAAGTAGTACAATAGAGGAAGAGACTGTTGTTCATGAGGACATGCTGACTTCCTGCAAGGATTAACATCCACATGAGTAGCATGTGCTTTATATTCTCCTTATGAAGCTTCACCCAGAACAGGAAACACTGGTCATTCTGGGTTATCGCTGCCTGGATAATCATTGACCAAGAGTTACTACCTGTTTAGACGTTTGTTGGCCAGAACTCAGTCAGTCACATTCACTGTTTGTCTCCACAGAGACATGATGTCTCTGGACACATCTGGTCCTCAAACGTATCACATTATAACAGCTGATTTGGTTTCATTTTAGCATGAAGACAGATTAAAAGAATGAGACATAACAAATTAATATAATCACTGAGCTTAAGGGGTGATACTTGATAAGCTAAGTTAACCTGCTCTGTCTCACAGGTTTCAGGTTTCTTTTCCTGCAGTTGTCTTTTAAATTTGTGACATACCAAATCCAGCTTGTCTGGGGAATGTTTGAATGTCAGATTTTATAAAAGTTAACAGATACTTCACCTTCAATAGAGGACTGGGAAAAATGTTGTGGCAAACTTTGCACGGATACAGGTCAATAAAGTTAAAGTATGACATTTTAGGGTATATAAACATAGGAAAAACACATTTTGATTGGAGGGTTACCACTTACATTCACTCTCCAGTGCTTATATTTCCACGCTGATAACAGCAGGCAGGCTGGGTGTTAACTCTCTCTGCTGTTTATCGTCTGATATGAATGAAATCTTTGCTTAGGTGAGTCAGCTAATTAACAGAATCCAGAGACACTCGGTTTCAACATGCACACAACATTTCATCATGTTATTTTAAAAGACTCTGACCAAGTGGATAAGTTATTACTTATATCATTGCAGTGAATATTAACAAGCCTTTAACAGAACTGTCACTTTTAAGTGTCTTAGATTTAAGATTAAGGCTTAAACTGCCCTCTAGTGGCGACAGAGGAGAAGCCCTGCTTTAAAATTCTCTGTTGGGTAAACAGCTTGTTCATTATCAAGTGTGTCCATCTGAATACATAAGAGGGTCCCATTTTGCTTGTCTCATGTGACTCTGTTGCTCTTAACTGAAAAAACCATCTGCATTATCACAGTACCAATCACATTATGATGGCTTTAAAAGGCATCTCTGCCGTCTGACGTCAACGCGGAGACTTTGGTTGGCTCCCTACAGGCCTGTTAAGTCATGAAACAGACGGAGAGGCACAAAAGCAGCATGGCCTCAGGTCCCCCTCCAGCCTACCAAGTGCCTCTCCTTAGCAACAGTCAGCTGACCCGCAGTAGGTAGTGTTCAGTGAAGCACACACATGTACACAGATCAGAGAGCTGTGCGCCTCAGTCGCTCGCGCTCGCTCCTCCATCTGCCACTCAGGCCTCATGGCTCTCACCATTAACACGACCTCAGAGCAGAAAAAGCTCACGCAGACTCCTTTGCTCAAGATCTGGGTGCCATGGATGGGCTGCAACTTGAACCGCAGGAGAGGATGTAAGTGCAGCTAAAACCCTGCGATCTGGGTGACTTTGCCTATTCTGTCTCGCTGCGGTTTGTTATGGCTCTACTTTAACTCAGTAGCAGAAGCTAGTGTTTGTTTTAACACTTCCAGCAGTCAGAGGTGCATGTGTTTCAGCCTGCCTGTGCTCTGTCGAGACTGAGCTCTGTCCTTTGGGGAGATGCAGGTATGAAAGTTAGCCAGGCAAAACCAAACCAGGTCTGAGTCGGCTCTGTTCAGTGCCCGATGACGTCCTTTAAGCATTTTGCTGATGTTGCGTACTCCATTCATAATCAGACAGGCCTGGAGGCTGACTACTTCTTGTCCTCTTAAAGAGGCATGTAGGCTTTATACTTCAGAAGGAACAGCTAACCTGGCAAGCAGCCCTGTAGCCTGCTGTATTAAATACTAGTTTTGTTTGACCCGAGAGACATTTATGAGAACATAATGCTGATTTTTCTTCTCATTTTTCTCTGTTGTCTTCATTCTGAGTTGGGTTATCTCATTAAGAACAATGGTGTAAACTCTGGAAGAGCTGATTTGTAGACATTCAAACACACTTGGAGATTAGCTTTGTTCTTGTAACTGTCAGCCATATGGTCCTGTACACTTTGCCACACTGGTGCTTCCTCAGATGTGACTACCTGATGAGGAAAAGTTGTTATTCACTTTGAGTTATCATTTCATTGTTTTAATGTCGCAGTGAGTCTGTTCATGTGGTTTTATCTGTGGCTGTTTGGACAGTTTTCTGTGCCAGGACGTGCTGCCAAAGACAGGCAGATTAGCCGTCTGACTCTCTACACTCGTTTGCAGACATTTGAGCTGCACCTTTGAGATCCTTTCCTCTCTCTTAATGGAGATTACCTCTGCAGAAACGCACACGACGCATGTCCTGCAGCACAAAGCTTCAGAGTCACTCTGATTTGCAGCTGACCATCTGAACACAAGGCGCTCTTCTGCTGAGTGATGTGTGAAAGTTTGCTTTGAAGTTCAACGTCGGCAGCTTTCATTAACTGTTGTTGCTTTATGTTTATGTGTTTTTGTCTTCATTTCAGCCTCTGTGCCTCAGTTCTGCAACTCTCCAACTATGATTGTGATGGTGGGACTGCCAGCCAGAGGAAAAACTTACATCTCCAAGAAACTCACTCGCTACCTGAACTGGATCGGAGTGCCCACAAAAAGTCAGTATTCAGAGTGAATCCTTGAATCTTAATTAGATGTAAAAAAGAGTACAAGTTGATTCCAGTACAAAAATTCAAAACTACAAGTTTTCTTTTTTCCTAAAAAAAAAAAAAAATCTGTTTTTTACTTTCTCTGTTTCTCAAATCCATCCAGTGTTTAATGTGGGCCAGTACCGCAGGGAGGCCGTCAAGATCTACAAGAACTTTGAGTTCTTTAGACCCGACAATGAAGAGGCCATGAGGATCCGAAAGTAAGAGGGATGATTCGTACTAACAGACAGAATGATAGACACTTTTAATCATAATGCCTGAATCATAATGTGCGATCATGGCAGTTTCATGTGATCACAATCTCATATTTTGCAGTTTTTGCATGTTTGTCTATACGAGTGTGACTTCTCCTTCAGGGCCTGTGCAGCTGCCGCCCTCAAAGACGTCGCTGACTACTTCACAAAGGAGCAGGGACAAGTAGCCGTGAGTAAGAGGACAACTGAGACTGTCCCTCTAATCGCAATAAAACACACCAATTAATTATTTATTCTCTTATGTGTGTGTGTGTGTTATACTTTCCTCAGTCAGGTCGCAATGAGATTAGATAGTAAAATACTAATTTATTAATATAGCACCTTTTCTTGGCAAAGTTACATATAAATAAATAGCGAATTAAACAAATAATACAAACAATAAATTAAAACAATGATAAATAGGCACTGTACTGAATTTACATGTGAGGATGAGCTCACTTGTTAAATAGCACTACTCAGTCTGTGAGAGCAGTTTTATAATCTCCTCTGTGCTGTCTTAAGTTTTTTAATGTAAAACACATGTTGTGTAGCCGTGCAGTTTAATCTATATTATATAGCACAGAATATTTTGCTGTATTTAAGTGTGTGACAACACAAAAGGTTCTCTTAGACTTCAAATGCTTGATTAACAGTCATAATGCAAAAAGCACTTTGTTTGCCGGTCTGATAAGGATGTACTGATAACACCTGGATCCTGTCCCACCCAGGTGTTTGATGCTACCAACACCACCAGAGAGAGGAGGGCAATTATCCTAACTTTTGCAAAGGAGAGGGGCTACAAAGTGAGTACATGTGTGGAAAATTCTGACAGCTTGATGAGAAGACTCACAGCACCCACATATCAATCCTTTTCATTTGAAGACAATTAGCTTAGCTTAGCATAATGACAGAAAACAGGGGAAAACAGCTAGCCAAATTGTACAAAGGTAACTAAAGTTTGCCCTCCAGCACCTCCAAATCAGTAGCTTCAAAGACTTCAGATTTGATCATCTATGGACAATCCGGGCTAGCTGGTTCCCTGTTTCCTTTATGCTAAGCTACGCTAACCAACTTCTTGCTGGACATTTATATTTAACAGACAGACATGATAAACAAAGTGTGCTTACCAAACTGTGAAACTATTGCTTTAAGGGCAAGATTCAAAGCACAGCCACGTTGTTACAGGAGGAAAATAAAGGATGTATAAGGATAATGACAGAAATTTACCAAACTGATCTTTTAACTGACGTCTTGTATGCAGGTGTTCTTTGTGGAATCAATCTGCAATGACCCAGAAATCATTGCAGAGAATATTAAGGTGAGAAACATCTTCACAGCAGGAAGTGTATATTTATAGATTAATTTATGAATAATTTATAAATTTTATAAATATATGAAGAATAAATTTGCAAACATTTGCAGAGGCTGGGATGTGATGTTAAATTCTTTTCTATCTAGCAAGTAAAATTTGGAAGTCCAGATTACGTGGACCGAGACATTAATGAGGCCATGGAAGACTTCGTCCAGCGCATCGAGTGTTACAAGGCCAGCTACATGCCCATAGACGATGAGAAGGACAGGTACTGACCCATGGTGCTTTTCCTCTTTGAGAATGCAGTGAATGGTGGGCAAAATAGTCCTTTTTCTCCTCATTTCTGACGTGTTAATTTTATGGCTTGTTTTCCTAAATGCTGACTTCGAACAGGAATCTCTCCTACATCAAAATCTTCGACGTGGGCAGTAGATACCTGGTGAACAACGTCCAGGACCACATTCAAAGCAGGATAGTCTACTACCTCATGAACATCCATGTGACGCCGAGATCCATCTACCTGAGTCGCCACGGAGAGAGCGAACTCAACCTTTTAGGTCGGATCGGTGGAGATTCAGGCCTCTCACCCAGAGGACAGAAGGTGAGCGGATTACACCATGAAGATCTGAATCTTTTCCTAAAAACTGTAAAACAGGATGTTTTGAAGCAGTAAAAGATCAATTCAGAGATTTTTTTTGACATTCACAAATTACACTCATTGTTTCCAGTATGCCAATGCCTTGGCGGTCTTCCTTAAAGGTCAGAACATCAGTGACCTGAAGGTGTGGACGAGCCACATGAAGAGGACCATCCAGACTGCTGAAGCTCTGGGAGTCCCGTACGAACAGTGGAAGGCTCTCAATGAGATAGACGCTGTGAGTTTATAAAACACATTACAATCCCCTCCAATTATTACAAAGTCCTTCAGATGGCGGCACTTTTAAGGCTCATTTTGTGTTTCGTAATGATGATTTTCTAATGTTTTGTCAGTGGTTTAATGTGTTACAGGAAAATTCACACCAAAACTTCTTCATATTTTCTTAGAGCCGTAAAAAAAAAACAAGATAACATGTTAATTTAAATGCTGCTTTTTGTCACCGAGGGTGTGTGTGAGGAGCTGACCTACGAGGAGATTCAGGAGAATTTTCCAGAAGAGTTTGCACTGAGAGACCAGGACAAGTATCGTTATCGTTACCCCAAGGGTGAGGTGAGTGTTCCCCTGAAAGTTCACAGACTTATTTTTGTTAAAAATCCCCATCTGCTTAAAAAGTTTAATTTTATCTTCTTGTTCACATATTTTTTACATTCGTCTACTGAAACTGGAAAGTTTCTTTGAGCTAATCTGTGAGCAAGGCAAGCTTTTTCTTTCTGTTTCTATTCTTCATGCTAAGCTAACCATAGTTTGGTTGGGGCTTCATATGTAAGAGACAATTACTAAGGAGGCACTTATCTATTATGTAACTCTCACCAACAAATTCAAGAAATCTATCTCCTAAAATGTGAGAAGTATGCTGTCAAGGGGCCTTGCTTGAAGGGCAATTTCCCTCCCAAATTTATCCACATTGTTAATAACAGAATTTAGATAAATTCAGGAAGGGCTGGTTCAGCTTTGAACAGTCACAACATCCTCCTGTCAAATGGACAGAGAAGGTAAGATAGAACAAGTCGGGTTGAATATTTAATGAACTCTTGAATTATTTTGTCTCTCGTCCAGTCCTATGAGGACCTCGTTCATCGTCTGGAGCCCGTGATCATGGAGCTGGAAAGGCAGGAAAATGTTCTGGTTATTTGCCATCAAGCTGTGATGCGCTGCCTGCTGGCCTACTTTCTAGATAAACCTGCAGGTAACAGAAATCCAGAATCTTTGCGCAGGCTGCTTTTCTTCTCTTCTTGTCATAACTCAACACAATGTTTAATCACCACCAATGCTTTTAATTCAACCTTATTTCCTCACTTTAAAGATGGGCTGCCTTATCTAAGATGCCCCCTTCACACAGCGCTCAAACTCACACCAATAGCTTACGGTAGGTGCTACGTGTTTGAGTGTATGAAATATTCAGTCTTTAAATCTAAATCTTTTCCTGACTGTCTGACTTTGTCCCAAACTTCAGGGTGTAAAGTCGAGTCGTTTTTCCTCAATATCGAAGCAGTCAACACACACAGAGAGAGACCGGTGGTGAGTTTCCACATTTGTCATAATAGATAGTTGCCTTTGCCAACTGTCGGGTCTGTGGAACATAACGCACATCTGATGACAGGCAGTAATGTATGCTAATGTGTTTTTGATTAAAAACAAGATTTTTTCCTGCTGCAGCCTCACTCGCTCTGGTGAGACGAGCGGCAGATAGAGGCGAGTGTTAGCTAAAGCGAACAGAGCTCAAAGCAGATGCTGTATAAGTGACGGCAGTGAGGGAGTTTGTGTGCAGACTTTTAGTATTTGTGCTACTTTCACAACATGTCAAAAATTATCATGAGAATATATTTTGAGTTTCAATGAAGTGAAATATTAAGTTCTGCTTGCACATTTATGTGTTTTTCGTAAAAACTGGATGTTAGAGAGTGACTTGATATCGATTTGTGTTCACAGTAGCTGATGGTGCTGTGTACTCTGCCACACTGGGAGCTAACACCAAACAGGGCTCGACTTCGGCTGAGCACAGCCTCTGAGATCGACGGAGGCCAGTTTGACAACAGGAAACACAGCGTCAAAGTGTTTTTTCTTGCTAGCTTTGGCTCTTTGCGGCCTTGAGCTAAGTCATCTAACAGGACCTGTAATGCTAGATGCACTGCTGTTCATGCTAACTAGCCATGAGCTGCTTCAACGAGTAGCCTGAAGGCGTCTGTCAGGAAACTCTGTACCGTTGTCAAACTGACCACCATCGCTGTTGGAGTTCAGTCCCAGTCAGGCCGATCTTACTGGGAGGCTCCTGAGTCCAGTACAGTTAGCAACAGTTAGCAAGTCATTTAGCTACCAGTAAAACTAAGCTCTCTGTCCAATGTTCAGGCAGCAAGAGGGAAAAAAGAAAACATTTTCTCTATAAATATGATCCACTTTCACAAACATCAGCAAAACCCTCTTTTTACACATCCATGATGGACAGAACTAAGCAGAAAGCATTTCGTTTCACACAAAATTAGTACATGCCTTCAAGTGCAGGATGAGTCATCAACATGTTTATCATTTTTCAGGGATTTACAAACTGAGCTATAAAAAGATTCTTTAAAAAGGTTTATTTTGTCATTGTTGTAGAGATGCGGCATTTGTAAGTAGAACAATTAAACACTGATTTTGACCTCAGGGGAACTTTTAAGTAAATGAAGTGAGATGAACCACAGTCGCTGATGTTCAGCTGAAGTTAAAGAGACTGTGTCCCAAATTCATACAATGTAATCAATCTGTGAAATACAGATCTCTTTCTTTCCTAAGATTCATCTTTTGTTTTCAGATATTCTTCTGCTATTTGCAATGCATTGTGGGTGATAAGTTTACAGCTACAGCTAGGACTTCCTGCCTCTCTGTCTGTGTAAACACATTATATTAGGAAAAATGCTTTAAATTGGAATGGAGAGCTGATTTTGGTCCTGTTATAGTCTCACTTTAAATCAAATTTAAACAAACATGAATCATTTGTGTTTCTGTGGTTTGCAGAACGTCGACATCAACAGAAACCCAGAAGAAGCTCTGCAGACGGTTCCTGACCACATATAAATGCTGTTTTGTGAGAAAGGGACTACAATCATGGGAAACTGGATGTGTTACCACTTACAAGCTTCATTTAATGATAGAGATGCACTCCAGTTAAAGGTTGATTGTGTAAAAACAGAAGGAGATTTGAGGCGATAGAAGATGTTGTGGTGGAAACGGGACAAAGTTAACTTGTTAACATAGAAACATACAAAACCACGTCTTCCTCCTGCAGAAACTGAAAGGTGTAGCTGGCACAGAATATTTTATTTTTAACATGTCTGAAGTGTCTCTGTGTCTAATCCGACTAGAGTTTACAGTCCTAAACATTTTTTAAAACTGTCACATTGTTTACAATTCATCTAGAGAGAAAAATAAAAGGTGCACTTTGTATGAAGGATGAGAGGAAACTTGTCAAGAGATGTAACGGTGTGGTCATTGTAACTTTCACGCACATGTAACTGTTGCACCGCTGACGTAACGTGTTGTTGTTAATCGGATTACAGAGGTGGGGATCAGCACCACGGACAGCACCCAAACAAACAAACCTCTGTGTTGGTGATTTACGCACCTGGATGTGAGAAAAACGCCGAAATCCAGGCGCGTTTGGACGAAATAAAGTAAATAAAGTAAAGTTTCTAACATGAAATAAAAATCCAGTTGCTTGGCGGCTGTGTGGTGGTGTTGAGTCCTCCACATGGAGGCTAAATTGAATAAATGATTTCCCAACACGCCAATGTTCTGTTCCTTTCCAGCCAATAAAGGCTCTTTGTGAAAGGGCACTAAAGGGAAACGAAAACTCACATTTGGGAGTAATTTACGGAGTAAAAGTCAGACTGGAAGATTTTTTTCAGGAGCTCTCCTACAGAGGGGAGGAGGAGGTGGCGTTTCTCCCCCTCAGAGAAGCCGAGCAGGGGTTAATAATCTCTCATTTCTCGTTCACCTCGGTGGCAACAGTCCGCGAAATTTCCAGCATGCGTGAACACAAGTTGGGAGCCGCTTCCTTTGAAACCTGCGGGACTCACGCAACTTTTTGACACAACTTCTCGCTGTTTTATCCCGCAACACCTGACGGACGGCAGGACCAACATATCTATTTTTTCTTGTCGTTATCACTGCAGTGGAAGCGTTTAAAGGGAGGAGGATTGTCGGTTGTAAAATGTGAGGTATGTGCACGGCGACCCGCGGTACGAGCTGCCTCACACCCGCCGCAGACAACCTGACACCTCCGGCCACTTCACTTCAACTCGGAGTCTGAAAGCTACCATGGACATGATGAACGTGAAAATTCAGTGCGTTTTACTCATCTGCACTTTTTACATGCAAGAGGGATTATCGAGGGATTTCGAAGCAAACCTCGGAGCTGATGTTCTTCTGCAGGTTTGTTTTTGCTTTTGCCTTTCTTTCAGTTTTGTGTTTAAAGTCATTAAAGGGTGAAAGTCGCGACACCTTATGAAACACACCCCTCTGTTAAACTAAGCTGCATCAAGGCAAGAAGAAAGTGTTCAAATAATACAGAACTATGTTTATTTAATTAGTTTAAAACTCGACTATTCCTTGATTATTGCTCTGCAAAATGCTCTTAATGCCTTTACCTTCATAATTAAAAAGTGAACTGTTGCAGCTCTAACAGTGGCTTGCTTGAATAAAACATGTGCTTCTCTCTGTAGCTATACATTATATGATTTTTTTATGTCTCCCCATAAAGGTTTTCCACTCTTAAAGTTATTTGTTTATGTTAAATTCCCAGGATATGTGGTAATGTATTGACACAGCAATGACTTGTGTGCAAAATTAACATTTGAGAGCAAACCGTGCAGCCCTCACTGGCCCTGTGTACAGTGAAAGCATTTATTTCCAGTTCCACTTCCCCTCCTTTTATGAATGGCTTTGATTCAGACTATTTTGACACAAAATCTCGACCCAACCCTCACACAGGCAGATTGTGGAGATTACTTCAAAAAAGGAGGCATTTTGTGCAAACTGTGGTGCTAATGAACGGCATTATTCTCCATGTATTCGACAACGTGCCACTGGCCTGCAACTGAAAAACACTCATGACTCTTTATTTTACAAAACTACCCCATGCACTTGAGTGACTCGTTGCCTTGTTTCTTTTCCAGAGGGTGAGACGTCAAAGCAAACCAGCAAAGCCAGTGGTGAGTTTGTGAGGCTGCTGTCATGAAACGTGATGCATTTATTATACTTATTAGTTCCATTTTGGAGCATAAACATAGAATGAGATACTCGAACAAAACAATACCTGTAGAACCTAAATAACAGCTGTGTGGGCTTAAATAACAGCTGTGTGGTATAGACAGAGAAACAAACAGAAATAGCGGAGCAGTGACCTGAAAACATACAGTGGTTCACTTTGCACAGCACAAAACCACAGCTCTCCTAAATACCAGTGAGCCGGAGAGCTGATGTGGTTGTCTTCCTCCAGCCTGTCGCCTCGTCCTGCAGTAATGTGGCCTTTTGCCGACCAGATTGGTCTCAGCAGGCGCCGGCGTTACCCGAGTAAACAGGAGGAGGACGGAGACACCATGCAGGGAACTGCTTTGTGTTGTTTCGTTGGCTCGTCAGAGCGATGCAGGGCAAGCTGTGATATGAGGGGAGCAAAGAAAAAGTTTGGTGTGAGGTTTAGGATTTGTTTTCCCGACACTCAGGGTGGAACAGTGGGTTAAAGTAAGCTTCTGTTATGGTCAGACCTGATTAGTGTTTACTGAAAATGTAGCATGAACTCCACTGCAGTCATTTTTGCATCATGTGATTGATATCTGCCATCCAAGAACACCTTTCCTGCATTCAATGCATCCAAATTAATGTGTTCCAAGCAAAACAATACTTTAAATAATAAATCCTCAACATCACTTCCTTCTCCTCAAACCTCCTCAGTGTTTCACACCTGTCTTTGTGCCATCACTAGCTGAAGGTGACAGACTACCATGTGAGGTGTTCAGTGGTGTCCCGCTACGCCGTCACCACCATCCAGAGTTCAGTATGGAACCAGCTGCCCATCACCAAGGAGGCCGCCTTCGAGGTGGACCTTCCATCTTCTGCCTTCATCTCCAACTTCACCATGTGAGTCAGTCCCACGTTGTCCAGCACCGTCTCCCCTCATCACTACTTCCTGTTTTTTTGCTTCAGTGCATGAGCGTAGCTGAGTTTCTGTCTTTTAATTTCCTTCAGTTCTAATCTCCAACATCACTATGAAAGACAGGAAATGAAACCAATTATAGTCTCTGTTTGAAAAATAGAAATACTGGCGAAAAATGTGGACTTTATTTAAAAGCTACACCTACTGGGTAAAATTTCTTGCCCGTAAAAATAATATTTCTCTTCCAACTGGTGAAAATCTTTAAATAAATAAAAGAGATGTTCTCTTTATGTGCTGAAATCCAGGAATAAAACTTCAGAGGAATTATGTAAGGAACTAGAATTCCGGTCCGGAGGAGACGTATAATTTGATTACTATGGGGGCTGCTGACTGCTCTCCTTCAAAAAAAAAAGCTAAATATAAACAAAACAAATAAGTCAACTTTGCAGGTTAAACACCAACCCTGGAGCTGGATTTGAGAGCGGAAGCGGTTCAGGAGGAGTGGGGAACCTGTGTGCAGATGAATACCAGGCTTTGTGAATGGAAGTCAGAAAGTTAATAGAGAAAATGACAGGAGTTTGCCCAGTCCCCCTTTTTTTCTCCCCCGCACAGTTTAGAAAGGCAGCCTGCCAGTTCAGATATGCTGCACACACACACATGCCTGCCTTCACCCTATGTATGCGTGCCGACATGGAGGTGGATGTAGACTTGGATTTTTCAAGTGTGTGTGAGTCTGGAGCACAACCGTAATCCTTCACATCTCTCACGCACACAGAAACACATGCATACTTTCACTGCGAAACCTATGCAGCCGTCTGCATGCCGCCAAATACCCGGAGGGAAAAAAGCTGTAAGCTGCAAATGTGTTGCGTTACTTCTCTGGCATTTCTGTGTCTGAAACTAAGAACTCTGTGTTCTGTGTGCAGGTCACTGATGTGCAGCCATTCCTGAAGCCCCCCCCTCAGCCAGCCACACATATAAATACAAGCAGCTCCGTTTTCCACCCTGCTCTCTCATGCCATTCTGCTCTGTTTCTCAAACAAGACCCGCTTCAAGCTTGTGGGTTTATTTTAGCTGGCCCTTGATGTTTTTTTCTCTTTGGATATATTTGTCCAAAGGACTTGACCTTAATTTAGCACCTTGTCACATGACATTGGTGGTCAGCGACATCTACGAAGTGCCCTGTGTGAATTGGATCCCACTTTGGAGCGGTGGTTTTGGTTGGGATTTTGCTGGGTGTAGCTTGAACGGCGGCACTCCCTCGGAGCGTCATCTCTCCTCATTAATGCTGTTTTCAGAGGGAAATTACTCTTCTCCACTCAACCTGTTTATGACCCCGTCTCCCCTCCCTTTTGGTATGAACTCCATTTGTAAACAAGCGTGATGCGTGTTTGTGAAGAGGCTTTGTGAACGCTCTGGAAATACAAGGAGCAAAATCAAGTAAATCACGCTGAGGAGCTCAATGCAGGCCAGGCTGCGTTTCTGAAATATAATCTGGCTACTGTGAGTCACACAGAGAGCTGTTTCTTCCTCTTTTCTCTGTCCCATCAGCACCTCCAACGGCAAGGTGTATGCGGCCCAGGTGAAGGAAAGAGCTGCTGCCAGGAAAATATACGATGCTGCGAAGAAGCAAGGAAAAACAGCCGGACTCGTTGCCACCAAGTCAGTTTGAGGCAGCGATTTTTCTTCTTTCCGTAAATTCCACAAATTAAAAAAAGGAAATTAGATTATACAAAGAATCTGTTCCATTTTGAGTGTCATCCAACATGTACACAGTGTTTAAGAGGAGACTAACATTCAATATTGTAAGTTTTTCTTTCCTTTTGCTCTGTGGTGTTTCAGAGAAAGGGAGATTGAGAAGTTTCGGGTGGCGGTGAGCGTCCCGTCAGGAGCTCGGATGTTCTTCTCTCTGTCTTACGAGGAGCTGCTGCCTCGTCGACTGGGCCGATATGAGCTCAGTCTGGGTCTGAGGCCCGGACAGCCTGTGCAGAACCTTACTTTAGATGTCAGTATAACAGAGCGGACCGGCATCAGTTTCATAAAGGTTCTTCCACTCAGGACCAGCCGACTCCTCAACACTGCTCAGGGTAAAATCTGACATGCTTATCACCTGTCAAGCTGAATTTAATACTGTTAAAAAGCACAAAAGAATCAGGCTTAAATCTTCAAACAGTCTTAATATACTTCCTCATACTCACCATCATGTGTTTACAGCAGTAAGTGTAAAAACTGAAAAATTAAGAAACCTCCTGATTGAATAAATCACTTAAAAAATGTATTCACATTTTTAACAAGTATCAGATAAGAAGGTCGACACCACCCTAATGTGCAGTCCAGCAGGTTAGCTTAGCATAGCATATGAACCTGAACTGGCTAGCCTGGCTCTGTCCAAGCAACAGGTCACAAGCCACTGTAAGATTTCCAGCAAGCAGCAGGAAGTCGCTGCTTTTAGCCAGGAAATAGTCTTTTACATAACTTTGTATGAAAACAAAACTTAGCATGTTTATGTTTTTTCACAGATTAAAACACAAGACTTACAGTGTAATGTGCTTTACTGGTGCTTGCAGATAAATATTCTTACCTTTGGATTAGCTAACTATGAGCTAATTAAGCTTGGCTAGCTGTTTCCTCTTGTTTACAGTCTTAATGCTAGGCTAAGCTAACCAGCTTGTGACTGTAGCTTCACGTTTACTGACATGAAAGTGGCATCAATCATTACATAAAACTCTCTGCAAGAAAGCAAACAAGGGTGTTTCCCAAAATGTCCAACATTTCTTGCTATGCACATGCTGTAGATCAGTCCATAAACTACTATTTTAAAGACTACATGGATTTGTTTGTGTAATCCTCTCCAGCAGCTGATGCAGACGCCCCGGCCTCCACTCGTATTGAGCAGAACGCTGCTTGTGCTCGAGTTCGCTACAGTCCAACTCTGCAGCAGCAGAACAGCATCTCCTCCAAAGGTCTGAACGCAGACTTCATCATCCAGTACGACGTGGACCTCAGGGACCTCATGGGTGAAATACAGGTCAGGGGTCATCTTTTCATTTCTGGCCTTCAAATATACACGAGTTTGTCTTTTCCATCCTTTATGTTGTATTTTCCCTCCACTCTTTAGGTGTATGATGGGTACTTTGTGCATTACTTTGCACCCAGAGGACTTCCTGTGGTACCAAAGGATGTTATATTTGTCATTGATGTCAGTGGCTCAATGATAGGCACTAAGATAAAACAGGTAACGTGGACAAACCTTGTGGACTAAATACTTGATAAAATATTGAATAATTCTGCAAAGAAAATGTGGAATTTCTGTCAGTAATTCCAATCGTGTCTGTCAGTAGACCAAACAGGCCATGAGCACCATCCTGGAGGACCTGAGAGAAGGCGACCATTTCAACATCATCACCTTCTCAGACAAGGTTCACACTTGGAGGAAGGGACGAACGGTGCGAGCAACTCGGCAGAACGTACGCGACGCCAAAGACTTTGTGAGGAGGATTATTGCAGAAGGATGTGAGTTGAAATCAGATGTTGTTTGAATTGTGGCGTTGTTGTGAATGTAAACCATTAAAATCCTCTTCAGCTTCCTCTGATGATCCCAGTTGTTTCTGTCTTTTGCATCAGGGACCAATATCAATGCAGCTCTGCTTTCAGCTGCGCAGCTCGTCAATCCTCCATCTTCAGCTTCTCAGAAGTTCCTCTCATCCCGTCGCGTTCCTCTGGTAATTTTCCTCACTGATGGGGAGGCAACCATCGGAGTAACAGCTGGTGACACCATCCTGAGCAACGCCAAGAAGGCTTTGGGCTCCGCCTCTCTGTTTGGCCTTGCCTTTGGAGATGATGCAGACTTCCTCCTCCTGAAACGTCTGGCTCTGGATAACCGAGGCGTGGCGAGGATGGTGTATGAGGACGCGGACGCAGCCTTGCAGCTGAAGGGCTTCTACGATGAAGTAGCCAGCCCTTTGCTATCAGACATCCAGCTGTCGTACCTGGACGACCAGGCGTTTGACATCACCCGCTCGCTGTTTCCAAACTACTTCCAGGGATCTGAGTTGGTGGTGGCTGGAAAGGTCAAACCAGGGGTCAAGGATTTAAAGGTGTCGATGTTCGCCACTAATTCAAAGCAACGTGTCAAGTTTGAGAACGATGTGTTTATGTCCAACACAAAGGGGAATGGGAGTGCAGATTCACTGGACTGTTCAGCAGGTTTAGAGGGAATCTCCAGCTTTGTGCATCGTCTCTGGGCGTATTTTACCATCAAAGAGCTGCTGCAGGCCAAACTGAACACAACCGACCCTGCAACTCAAAGGTTACTGACAGACAAGGCCACCAATCTGTCCCTCAAATATAACTTTGTAACACCAGTCACTTCTTTAGTTGTAGTTAAGCCTGATGCAGATGAAGCAGCTCAAACGCCACCCACTGCAAAACCCACCATCGCCGCCACCATAACCACAACTGCAACGTCTACCGCCACCATCAAAGTGTCCGGCGCTGCAAAGAAGCCCAGCTCCCCCTCCAACCCGAGGCCAAACAAAACAAAACCAGACCCTCCTCAGCCGCCTCCAAATACACCGCAAACTAAAAAAATCTCAACGCCAACTCCAACAGCAAAAACAGGGAATTTACCGACCAAGAAAACCACAACAACTTCAAGTCCCGGCTCCGTCAAAACTGCCCCGGCACCATTCTCCGGTAAAAAACCCACCCCTTCCCAAAATGAGTCCAAAACCGCCTCTCCTCCTCCTGCTGGGAAGATATCCACCTCTGTGCTTAACATGCTAAAAACAGCATCACCCCCTGCACCTGGGAAAGTCTCCACCCCTCAGCCCAACGCTTCAAAAACAACCCCTCCCTCAACAACCACCACAATGTCAACATTCACCACCGGCACTGCACCCCCACCGCGTTTAGTCAAAACCGACCCTGCACTTCCGCCCGGGAGACCCCTCACGCCCCACCCGAGTACTGTGAATCCAGCCCTCCCTCCTGTCAAGCTGACTGCACCCTCCACAGTGGCAGAAAACATCACCACAGCTGCTCCAGATGTTCCTCCACCTGAAATCACCACCACCGCTCTGCCGGAGCTGCCGCTGCCGCTCACTTCTCCCACGCCGGCGTCGTCTCCGGCTGTGGAGGGCAACGACACGAACTCAGAGACGGACCTGAGCCTCGCCACCTTTGTGTCGGCTACTTTTGCTCCCATGCCTGGTGTAACAGATGGGCCGCGGCCGTGGGAAGCAGCGGGGCTTCTGGGTAGGTTTTTAAACTCTCTGTCGTTCACTGAGTCTAATCTGATAATCTCATCTGGAGATACAAGATTAATAACAAGAGAGCAGACTTCTGTATTTGTTCCTAACTGAATATTCTTCATCTCTCCACTAGATGTCTCTACTTTCATCCAGAGAAAAGGTGAAACTGAATCATCTCTTTACATCACAGTGATAAAATCACCTTTTTGAGCTTTTAAGATCCATTTATGTGAAAAAAATGAATGACAGCTGTTTAATAAAAGTATTGCAAGTTGATCAGCTACGTGATGGCATTAAAAATAAATAAAAGTCTTTCTTATTTTCTGTCTCCTACAGATATTGATCTTGTGAAAGGTGAGTGTCTGTTAAAGGTACTAAATTTAATATTTTAGCACCAATTACTGCACAATTTCCATTTATTTACAGGGTTGATGTCTAATTTAAACTGTGCTAAAGATGCAAACTAAAAGACATTGAACTGTTTCCATACTGGGAGTTGAACTGAGGCTGCCTGAGTGAAAACCAGGAATCCTCTTTGCTGTACTGTTACATACTTGTGCAGCATGAACTCTGTTCTTTATAATGTGACCCATTAACTGAGAATTTGTCAAAAGATCGAGCCAAAATATTAAAGGAATTTTGCTGTGATTGGTGCAAAAATGTAACATATTGCAGATTGTTGTTCCCTGTAACATCAAAATTCCTTCATGAGCAGTACATCATGTCCCAGACTCACTGTCTCTGTCTGATTTCCAGACTATGATGCAACCTATGACTATGATTACGACCTCAACTATGACGCCTGTAAGTTTTGAATATTCATTAGAGACATTTCCATACTGCAGCTGCTTTTCAGACCTTAAAAAAATCTTGTCAAATACGTTCTGTGACTCATTCTCAGGGGATGATACGGCAGAAACAGGATCATTTGGTAAGTATTCACTGTTTTGTTCTGTGTTTTTTTTTTTACAGCTGCATGTCTTAAATAGCACATCCTTTACTGTAGGGACTGCTTGCATTACCTGTGTAGTCCTGTCGTTGGTTTCAGTGCTTGGGACTGAGGGCGACTGTCCTTTAGCTGAATGTCTTGTGCTTTTAGAGCCTCCGTCCAGACTGAGCACCGTGCGGGTCTTCTCCTCATCAGGTCAACAACACACTCTGTATTCAGTTTGTTGTCAGAATATTTTATGTGATCGTGTTGTATTGATGCTCGTCGTCGTCTGTTTTCAGTTGATGGAGATCCTCATTTCGTGGTCCAGCTGCCAAAGCAGCATCAGAGTCTGTGTTTCACAGTGGACGGCAGAGCTGATGATGTTCTCAGACTGTTAGAGGATCCACAGAGAGGTACGCTGAAATATTTAAAGTTTTTTCAGTTTGGTGGATAAATGTACATGTTTAAAGATCAACTAATGCAGTGCTGATTTTTTAAGTGCATTAAAAGTGTGTTTCCTCCTTAAGGGATCATTGTGGATGGCCACCTGATGGGGGCGCCCTCCAAACACGGCGTGGAAGATCGCGCCCGAACCTACTTCGACCAGCTCACCGTTTCCTCAGCGACAGGCGTCTCCGGTGACATCACCATCACCCTGTCGCTGGACGCCGTAGTGGTGGAAGGGGAAGGCCGGGACGTCCTCCCCATCAGTCAGCAGGGATCAGTGAGGCGGCAGGGCGTGACGGTCACCGTGGACAACCATCGCAGCTGCTGGATCGAGCTGGACGAGGACGTGCGCTTCCTGGTCCTGTTCCACCGCTACAAACACCCGAGTTACCTGCAGATGGCTCACCTGGGGTTCTACATCACAGATGGACGAGGACTGACTGCCTCCACCCAAGGCCTTCTGGGTAAGTAAACATGTGGCCACACCTTTAGTAGTGGAACATGAACTCACACCCTTCACTTTAAGTAGATAAACACACCGACTAGTAAAAGTCATTAGAATATAAATTAGATTATTAGATTGAGTATATCAGTGCATCAGTGGCAGCATTTTACAGTTTTGGCTGTTAAAAGTGGAGCTTATTTTGACTTTATTTACATAAATACATACATAAACTGTTGTTTCAAGTAGCAGAATGGTTTCCAGCCTAGCCAACAGTTTTACAAAGTGTTTTGGAGCCCATGTAAATAATTGTGTGTTCACAAAGTGGTGAATCTCACCTCACCCCTGCTTGTGAACGACTGAGCCTTTCAAAGATGCCCTTTCATACCCAATCAGGATACTCTCACCTGTTATCGATGAACCTGTTTACCTGTGAAATGTTCCAAACAGGTGTTTTTGTTGCTCCTGTACCAACTTGTTCAAAATATGCTGCTGGCTTCAAATTCAGAATTACAAAATTTGAAGAAATTGATGGCATAAAGCATTAAAATATTTTGTCTTTGTATTGTTTTAATTGATTTTATGTCAAAAACTATAGAAAATAATCACAGTCTGTTTTATTTATTCTTTACAGCGTGCAGTATGCAGTAAAACTAAATACATATTTCCAGTTAATTTGACCCTAATTATCCAGTAATGTAAAACTGAAATACTCAAATCAAGCAAGAGTATCTCTGTTTAATATTGAGTAAATGCACTCAGTTACTTTCCAACACTTCTGTCTGTTATCCGTCTACAGGCCAGTTTCAGCACTCTGACCTGAGAGTAACTGCGGCGAAGGATTATCTGGGCGGAGGTTCTCACAAGGAGGCCATTTCAGCGCGAGGGATCCTGAGGTGGGGGTCGGAGCACATGTCGGTCACCTTGCAAGACAAGACGCTGAAAGACACGGTGCAAAAACGCCACACGGGCAAGTGCTGGGTGGTTCCCAAGGCGGAGGTGGAGAGACTGCTGGGTCATCCATACGAGAGCTACGTGGTGGATCATGTGTCGTTGTAGCTCAGCCGGCTCCACCTTTGTTGCCTCTCTGCCTCACAGCTCAGGTCACAGCAGTTACCAAGGTGTTGTTATCGGACAAAGGATGAGCAAGAGCTGGGACTCTGTGGGGCTGAGGTGACACGTTGTCAGAGACGCACAGGTGTGGTTGCAAAAAAGGCGGCGACAGATGAGAAAACATGTAAAGGAGCAACGAGGACGCAAAGTTCGACAGACGCAGCGACAGACTGAACGATGCTGCCGCTCTCTTCATCACCGAGCTCGACGCTGATTCAAAGCTCCGAGATCTGAGACGAAATGTTCTCCTGTTCACATGGCAACCAAAAAAAAAAAAAACATGTCCATTTTGTGCTGAGGCGGTTTGCGCTCGCTCCAAAATGTCTCGTGCAGCAACTCTGTTCCCAACTTCAAAGATGTTTATCAGATTATTCCCATATTTCACCATGAAATGATTAATACTTTGGAATCATCTGTAATAATTAAAACTGTATCATTCTGTAAGTTGTATTTTTTTTAAGTATGTGTATATATAAAATATTATTATATGTATGTTTGTATAGGTAATCGTCCCACAACAGGTTACTCACCTGGATGTAGTGATCGCATCTTGAAAAAGAAAAAGAAAATCAGGGTGTTTCCAGGTTTGCCATGTGCTTTTTATTTTTCTATCATTTCATTCATAGTTTAATTCATTTTATTTGTTACACAAGACATTAGGCATTGTTCACATACTAGTGATCAAACAAGGACAGTAAGTTTTCTACTACTCAGCCTGAATGATTTCTTTTGTCAATTTCAAGGGTTTTTTTTTTTTGTTTTGTTTTTTTTTTGGTCAATAGTGGTTTTTTAAAGGCCAACTGGATGGAAATTAAAACAGTACAACCACACATGGGGGCTTTTTGTTTTCCATAAATAAAAAGAGAGGCTGATGCTGAGGAAGGGCAGGGGAAGGGGGGGAGGGGCTTCATATAGATCTATGTTCAAAGAGTAAACAGTATTCCAGTTTTAATCAGATAACATGTTTTCCAGGATGAAGACCACACACGATGTTTGAACGAAGCACAGTGTGAGAAACTGTAGTGAAAAGCGCAGCTGTGTAGACTTTGATTTCAGCTCCATGACTGACTGACTGACTGACTGACTGACTGCTGCTGTTATCCTTCCATCCAAACCTGTTTCTTAGGAATGATTGCTAATCGTCGCGTTAAATCGTGATGCAGCACTGGAATGATCAGAACACATGACACAGCAAATGACAAACAAACAAACAAACAAACAAACAAAAACAAAAGAAAAACAAGTAATTTCGGTGTGCATCACTTTTTTAAAAATCCATTTTTATCATCGAAACGTAAACTATTAGCATAGCATATTCAGCACTGACATAAACCTTTTCCACTATACGTCAGTGAAATTCAAATAAATAGAGCATAACAATAAGACACGTCAACACCCCAAACACGAGATGACTTCGTTAAGAGTTGTTAGGGGATTTTGTCCGGGTGGGGGGAAAAAAAAAGTGAAACCAAAACCTCTTCAGAGTCTTAAATTAAGCAATCAGAGCGTCTCGTCCGTGTTAAAAAAAAGGTCGAGCCACAGATCAGCCTGGCTGTGTGTTCATGTGCACTGCAGAGACATGAGGAGGCGCCTCGGCTCAGGTGTACAACAGCAGCCCTGATGTGGTAGAAAAACAAGTATCCCTTCTGTAGCATCCAGTCAGATTACCAAACACTGTCAGCAAGCTTTGCCAATAACAGCAACACCATTTTTGGCACAAGACTGACCTGCCACTTTCAGTTAGTTCAAACAAAGCAGTCAATTTTTATTCAGGAGGACCCAAACGTTTGAATAAGACCCCAAAGTTAAGGCTAAAACCACATAAAAGCATCCTTCTTATGGGGTGGCACCTGTCACTGTGGCTTCATACCTTTGCTATGCTACAAATTCATTTTAAAGTTATGTGAGAATCCAGCTTTTCCCTCTATTAAACAACTACAGTTTTTCTTTTCCATAGGATTTTAGTCCCTAGGGGAGTGACTTATCTAAATGACATACACGAGGGTTGAAACAACCAAGACACAATCTGGTGCTTTTCACTATGAGCTGAAATTTCAGTCTTCAACCTCTTCACCCAAAAGTGAAACTTCCCAAACGTCAAATCCAAAACACTCCCCGACTTACATTCTTTCACCCCATGGCACACTTTCTCCCGTCTCAAAAAGAACCAATTTGCAATTATCACTTTGTTGTCAACTTTCATCCCAAATCTTCCAGAATACTTCATAGAAAGCCTAAAAAAAAATCCTCTCCATGCCTCCTCTGCTCCTTACATTCCCTTTTTTTTTTTTTACTTTGAAGACCACAGTTTCAACCTCAGATCTGTAAACTTCATAACTTCAGCCAGTGAAATGTGAAACCAAATATATAGAAATAAAAACTCTTCAATAATTTAAAAATGTTAGAAAGTAAACTATTCAAATTCAAAACATGACATCACACAACAGAGATAAACAAAGGAACAGTTTTTTTTACGGGGCGGCAGGAGGTGGGGGAGGGGGGAGGGGGTTGGTGACAGTTAATAGCCACTGGTTAGCTTGCCTGCTAGCACAGGGAAAACAACAGCGTCGCAAAGTGAGCACTAATCAGTTGACAGAACAGCCCATTTATATGTAATTTTTCATCACTTTTTGTCTTTTTTTGCCTTTTTTTTTTTTTTTTTTTTTTTGCCCGACCAACAGATTTTTGCCAAAAAGGAGCGGCGTCTTTTGAAGTAACACAGGTAAAAGACCAAGTAAGAGAAAAAGTGAAAGCAGGGTTGACAGGAGCGATGCGTGGAATGGCCCAGCCTCCGTACAGCAGTGTCATTTCAGTCTATGTACAATACTACTGTGTGTAAAAGATGCATGCATGTCGACTGGAGGTGACCCTTCCAGAGGATTCTACACTAAGCCGTTAACAGGTGTCTCATGTCAGAGCTCGCCGTTCAGACCTCTCAACGCCATCTTCCATCCGCCAAAAAACCTCTGATATGAGCAGAAAGACGTTACAGAAAGAATGAAATGCTTGAAAATCGCCAACAACAAGGAATAAATTCACCTCTAATGGTAATAGTTAAGACATGATTATACTGTAAATTCTACAATGGAATGAAAGACCGTATCAACCCTGCTTTTCGGTGACAGAGGAGAGTGTGAGTACTTGAACAGTGTGTATGTGTGTGTTTTGTGAGCGTTTATGTGTTCGAACGCGTGTCAAGAGAGAGAGGGGCGTGAGGAAAAAGGAGGCAAACGGCGGAGAGCTGGCAGAGCCCAGTGGCGCCCCCTTCTCCTCCCTGCTCACGCTTCCCCCGCCCCGGCCCTCTACGACGGGCTCTGCCGCCTCTTTTTTTTTTTTTGCCCCTTTTCGCCCCGCCTCCTCTCCCGGCCCCGCCCTCTCTCGGAAGCCCCTCTACCGCTCACTGCTCATCCTCCCCAAACACGTCGTTCTGTTTGCGCTTCATGTTCTCAAAGTCAAAGTCGCTCCCGGTCATGCGTTTGTAGATGTCTTTGATGTCGTTGCAGGTGGTCTCGAAGTGGGTGGTGGCATCGTAGGACCGTGAGGCGAAGACCTGAGAAACATCAAACAAAAGGACTGAGAATCTACAGCTAAGCTAGCTAGCTAGCTAGCGGCTCTGTGAGGTTGGACTTATGCACAGCAGTGCTTGGGCTAAATGCTAACACGTGCATGCTAACATGCTCACTGTGACAATGCTAACCTGCTGATGTTTAAGTGGCATATTTCTGCAAGCTCACCTCTTAGCTTATTAGCATGCTAACTTTTACACATTGGAGGTGTTTGTTCATAAAACAAAGTAATGGACAAATCGAAGTTTTGACCAGATGATGGCGCTCTTTAGAATACATCCTCTAAGGATCTCAAAACTTGTCAACCTCCTTGTAGTGCAAAAGTCAACAAAGTTATTCATATTTATCAAATGGTAACCATTATTGTAGTAAATGTCAGCCTAGGTGGCGCTAGAGGAAATATCAAAGCATTGCCAAAGTAGTGACAATTTTTCCTCCACATCTGCAGCATATTTCACAGCAATACATCCAACAATAGTTTAGATATTTCCTGTCCCTCCACACTTGTCAACCTCATGGTGGCGCTACAGGAAAAGTTGGAGAATCACTAGAGTCATTAGATTTCATCTTTTGGGGACAACAAATGTCTGTACAAACTTTCATGGTAATCAATCAGCTCTTTGTTGAGATACTTCAGTCTGTTCGTCACTGATCAATGGAGCCTCTGCTAGCATATCGGCTAAAAGCTTTTCTTAAATTTAGTTTTTCTCAGGAACTTTTGCAAAGTTGCAAAGTTGGGAGAAAAAAATCTCTTACCTGGCTCTCAGTACCGTCATCTGTGGGCTCATAAAGGTCACTAATAGCCACAAACCTGTCAATGAAAAACAACACCGTTAGCTAAACCCACTTATTAATCCCAGGTTCCATATATATTTCATATCGCTTTATGATCTTATCTAGTTTTATGGCGTGCTGGTTTTGTGAAAACATAATTGCATGAAATGTTGAGGTGCTGACTTTTGGTCGATGGGCTCCAGCAGCTCCAGAGCCGGCTCTATCTCAGCCTCGGGCTCGCTGGTTTCCACTGTGGTGCTGACGATGGCGATGTACTTCCCCTGGGCCGCCACATTGTGAGCATAGGAGATCATGCACACGTAGATGTCTGCAGAGTTGATACGATTGATTAAGAGAAGAAGAAAATCAAAACTACCTGAATTCACTGACTTTTTTGGCCACTTGGGTGCAGTGAAAGCGAGCTTTAAACACAACATCTTATCCTCTTAAAAAGTCTTTTATGGCAAACTTGTCAGCAAGTAGTTGCTTATTTGAACATCCAGCAGGTACAGAGGAACATTAGCATTTGTTTGGACCACCAGGTAAAAGTCATTGTTTAATTTAAGCTCTGGTTTGGACTCCACCGACTCGGGAGAGAAATATCTGGCTCTTACGCTGCTAAATGTTCCACCAACCAGCTGGTTGTAACTGTATAAGTTATTAAGTGCTGGACAAGAAGCTCACTACATTTTTTTAACAAAGTCCAGCATCCACAGGAGGCCTTTCTGTGTCCTGTCTTTCTCTTCTCTTATTTTCCTGATATGCTGTTTTGTTGTTCTGTTCCTTTAAATGCACATTCATGCACCTGTTTTAATTTTAAAAAAAGAGTCTTGAAACAAGCTGATGAGAGCCTGAAAGTGAACCACAACGATAAAGTTATGGGTCAGAAAACTAAAACAGTGAACTTTGGATGATAAAATGCTTCACAGAGCTGAGAGGAACTGCTGAGTCTTGCGAGGTTTTATTATTATGACCACTCGTGTTATGAAGTTATCCAGTGTCAATGTAAGCACACTGGTTAAAGAAGTTAATATTCTACATGAGCTTCACTGTTTTTCAGTGTTTAGGGATAAGGAGCTTTTTAAAAGTCTCTGAAAGGGTAAAATCAGAAATACGTGTCACTTGATTTGTCCCCACATGAGTGCCCCAGAGCTTAAGACCAAATCAATTATGTTTTATAGAAAAGCCAAATTAATAATCAATCTTATCGCTCCAGTTTCTAACAAATATCACAACAGCTGAGCTGGTTTGTTAAACAGCAACACTGATCCGTACCTGAGTTGCGGTTAACCTGATTCTGAGGGATGATGATCTGGCAGGAGTTCGCGTCGTTGGTGTTTTTGATGGGGTGGCTGAGGACGCAGATCACACGGATCACCTGACCGGCCTTGCGGACGCGGTCTGGGATGTAGCTGGGGTCGCAGATGAGCTGCTTACAGCGAGCAACCTGCGGCGAAGGGTGACATACATGCAGCACTTTGAAGGACTCTCCTGGATTAACAAACTAAAAGTTTTTGGTAAATTTGCATAATTATCAGACAATGAATCAACACGGCCGTACTTCGCCCTCAGACTTCACTCCAACCACATGACCACCCTCCATCACTATCTCATCCACTGGTTTGTTCAGCATGTAGGTCCCTCCATAGATCGCACTCAATCTGAAATGACAAACCATTAAATCACAGTGGATTTGTAGTTATGCATTCATTACCAGAGGACAAGCTTTAATCTGTCAACTTTATAGTGATGTGGATGGATGATGCAGTAAAAACAACCTGGCAAATCCCTGCGGCAGCTCTCCCAGACCATACAGGGGGTAGAGGTAGGGGCTCTTGCCGTACCGAGCCAGAGATTCACTGTACAGCTTGATACGATTGATCGTCTCCAAACAGGGAACATCAAGATAGCTGAGACCAACAGAAAATGATAAGAAACAGGGACACAGAAATGTTGCGATACATTTAATTCTGTGTTTCTTAAAAGCCAAAAAGTTCCTCTTTAAACTAAATAAATACCTACTAAGCTTTTAAGTTTAACTGCATGTGAGTATACAAGCTTTATCAAACTTTTTTAATCATGTATTAATTGTTAAGTTATAAATGCAGCTGTGACATTAATTTAAAGACTCAATAACAGGTGTGTGTGTGTCTGATTTTTTGCTGTTGCACTTACTCGTCTGTCCTGTAGAGGGCCAGGGCGTGGCCAGTGAAGTCAATGACATCCTGGCCGAGGTCAAACTTCTTGTAAACATCCCTCATCGTTGTGGTTTTTGGGTCCACGCCCTCGAAGGTTTTCGGGTCGTTCTCATCGAAGTTGGCCACAAAGACTAAGAACTTCCTAAACCTTCGCTTCTCAAACATTCCCATCAGATCTGAGGATTTAAAAAAAGGCTTCATTTTGAAGGAACCCCCCTTCGGTTGCATGAAAGTGATTCAAATATTCTGCTCATTAAATGTGATGAGACACATTATAGCGACTTACTTGAAGCTAGCGCCTCAGTCTCGGTCGACGGCACCTTGTAGATCTTTCCTCCTTTGTAGACAAAGCTTCCCTCCACCACTTTAAAGTCCAGGTATCGTGTCACTTCTGTGTATAGCAGCATCTTCACAAGCTGACCTGCAATCACACAAACAAGTTACATCTCATTATGTGTCATCCACTTTAAATTCCGCTTCGATAGCATCAAGAGAGAGAACGCCACTTCATCTATAACCTGTAAAAATAACTGTGATTATCCACCAATATTCCTAATTATCTCCTCAGTCTTTGATGCCACAGAGTTTTAGGATATTTATCTCTTTGTGTCTGTCTTGTGGGATTTACCGTTGGCCATTAGAAACTTGGGGATGAGGTCAACGTTCCAGTCCCTTCCTCTTCCCATTGACTCGGGTGGAGTGTCTGGAAGGTTGAAGCGCTTGTACAGCTGTGAACAAAAACAAAAAAACAGAGGAGAGACACATTACCTCCATCCTTTGAGGCTAAAACCTATAAAGATGACAGAATTTGCAGCATTTTGCAGTGAGCAAATGGAGACAATTAAAACAGCAGATGATGCACAATGGCACTGGAAGTAAAAGGAGATGAACTGAGGAGGGACATAAAACATATTGATTGTTTTTTATAGATCCCAGGAGCCCCTTACCTCCTCCAGAGGGGTGATGGAAGAGCTCTCTCCTCCATAGTAGGGGTTTCTGTCCATGTGCAGAACCTTTTTCCCATTCACAGACATGATCCCGGACAGAATGCATTCCTGCATAAAACAGGTTTAAATACCGACTTTAACATCAAACTTAACACCAAATGAAAGTAAGTTAAGGAAGAGGAATCTCGAAAGGAAGGAGAGATTTTAATAAAAGCCATAAGGGGAAGTTGAGAGGTTTTGACAGAAAGCTGCAGGGAGGACAGAAGGGCCGGTGTGCGCATGCGCGGCTAGCTCATTTCACCCATGCATCCACCATGGCAATAATAATAATTATTACCATTTTATGACTATGATTATTTTCATAAACACTATTACATCACTTCAATAACAAAACCTAAATAGTATCACATCGTAAAATACAAATTATCACGGCTGTGCATTGACAAAAGGAAATTTGATACCTTTTACAAAACTACCAAAAAACGTCGACTTTTACGCGTGCAAACATCCAAAATAACATCGCAGCAAACGCATCAAATGTATTTCTGCCCCATCGGGTCGGATAAGTGGAAGGAGAAGCGGCGGCGAGAGGCTCAGGCCTGCGCCAACCTCAGGATGGAGGCCTGCCGAAGCACGGAGGACCATGACACACTGGGGTTACGCCTAAAAGATGCTACTGGGTGTAACACAACAATGAGCCGGCTGGCTTCAAAAAAACAACAAAAAAAAGACAACAACTCCCGGAGCATCATCTTCTTCCCATCATGCACAAACAAGCCGTCTGGCACATTTAGCGACGCGTCCAAAGCGCATCTATTATCGCAGTTTTCTGATGACACGAGCGCACAGGGATGCTGGAGGCTTTCACTGCTGGACTCGGATAGATGGAGCACAGCGGGCCTGCAGTCCGGCTGAAATAATCCACTGCAAGCACCAATAATCTATCCTTTTTTTGTTTCAGTGCAAAGTAAATGAAGCTTGACTACTCACTGTGAGTCCGGTGCCCAAAACGATCACATCATATTCCTCATCCATGTTGTATCACCGCCTCTCCCGTCTCGCCCTCTTTTTTTTTTTGCCTTGAGAAATGAAGGGTATTGCAGGAAAGAATGCCGGTGAGTCCACAGAACCGGGACGTTTGGCTCCCTTTTCTCTGCCCGACTGCTTCAAAACGGCTCGTTCAAAGTTAAATGTTATTTATTAATCATTAGGCTTGTAATGACCAATGATATATACTGTCCACACTGTCACCGGCGAGGACGACCAAAGATGGCCCTGATCGCGGAGCGCTCTAGAACAGTGTCCGTGCGCGTCGGCAAATAGTGCGCATCCTCCTTCTCCCTTCCTATGTTGCCACACAATGGACTCAAACTGAATTAAAAAAAAGCCGCCTGTAGTAATAAAGCTTGCTCTTAGCGGGCTGTATTAACAATTTACACACACGTTTGGTTTCGTGTTAGAGTTTGGCTTTGAGTTGAACATTTTGTGCCATTTTAAATACATTTTGTCCAAGTCTGCCCGGTCTCTATTTTCTTTCTATCCTTCGTTTCCAGTTGTAGGCGCAGCGTTGCGTGGAAGCGAGCAGTGTATCCCTCCGCCGCCACAGCTGTGTGGATGGGAGTTGCTTTCACTGACCGAGCGCACGCAGGCCTCTCCAACGTCCAAAACTTTACTTAGATTCTTTGAGCTTTTGCTTCTTAAAAACAGTTTTTGCAAAATCTTTACATACATATGATGGGTCATAATGATACGAGAGGAGAAATGCTAAAATTTAAGAGTGTGTCAGCACCATGGACAGTTGCAGGTGTTCCTGATATTCACGAACAAGACAAGAGTCCAGCTGCGTTACACGTATCACATATCTATTTGTGGCACATTCAGTTTTATGACAGGAAGTACAGTTATTGTTAAAATCTGTCACATATATCTGCTTGGTGCTAAACTAAAGTATAACGAGCATTAGCATCGGAGCAGCGGCGCTGACTGGTAGCTCCTAGCAGCTAATGCTAACTGAGTCCGGGCTGGAAGTAATAAAACTGTTGTTTTTTGGTTCTGTATGTGACACGAACCAAAGCTGCAGCCCGTCGTTGTGTTAAGGAGCAGCTGTGGGCAGGGCAGCTGAATGAAAGAAGCAGGAAGTCCTTTCTTTAGCGCTGCTGCTGCACATGACTGTCAGCTGGTTTGCGTCACGTGAGCAGAACTTTGCGGAAAAACCAAACGAAAATGGCAGAATCAAGGTGCTCGAGTCCAGGGCGATTAATGGCCTTTGCTGCCTTTTTCTTCGCCCTTTTCGCTACGGGGAGCTCCACTGCTCAAGTACCACTTCTAATGTGGTCCAGTGACGGGTAATGTTTCGTTTTTATTGTTTATTTGTCGCGTGAGGCAAACTTTTAACAGTCAACTCTGACCAGCTGTCTGTCATGCTAATGCTAACACCTGTAGCTAGCCGTGCTCCCACTTCAGTCCAGATAAGGCTAAGAGGCTAAAGTCTAAACACAAAATGTGCGACGTTTGTTGTGATTTACAAATATATGTATCAATAATAAGGTTCTGTCGTCGAAATAAGATTATTAGACTCACAATCCTGAAATTCAGAGCTAATCTCAAACAGTTAGCTCATGTTTAAGGATTTCTCGTTGCTTCCACGTAAACTTAAATGATTCAGCGATGCAGAAAGCCAGGCTCTGTTATTGTAATGGATTACACTGCTTTTTTAATTATGTATTATGTGAATTAATGTTACTTACAGGTGTGGTTATAAGTTTACACTATACATTTACATTATACATTTACACTACAGGCTGTTAAACAGAATTTTGCATACAGGAGGAACTACTCTTCTTTAGTGTTATAGTGGTGGAGCAGACAGACATCAGACAGGACTCACAGGCCTCCTCATACCGCTGTGTGATGTGTGATGTGGTCGAGTCAGAGGAAGAAACTGAGAATGAACAGAAACCTCGGGGACACCACAACCAGTTGAGGGTTTCACTTCGAGAAGAGTTTTTGAAAATGAAGTTAGTCGAAATTTGTGGACAGACAGGAGATTTCAATATGAGGACAAGGTACACGCTGAGAGTGTGAATGAAAAATGCTTCATTTGGCTGAAGAGACTAATGGACTCAACTGTAACTAAGTTTAAATGAGAATCTTGACTAATACCATGTTGGCATTAACAGTGATGAACAGAAATGTAACTTCGGCGGCAGTGATGCATTGGTTGAGTTATCCACCTTCAACACAGGCTTAATGTTTTTTAACTTTTAAAAAGTGAGTGATGGCCTCCTGCAGAACATTTGTTGTAAAATATGATATGATTTTTGTGCTTAAGGTTTCTATAATAAAAATCATATCTTATATAAATTGTTTTAGAAGCTGAGAACAATTGTTATTGATCACAGTTTCTCTTTATCTTTCCTGAATGTGTAGCTTACCACCACTGGCCTCACCTGCAGCTGGCCACATCACACCCAATGAACAGCTGGCTGCCTACCTCAAGTCTGCCTTTGGCTCGGGCCCCCACACTGTGCTCCTGTTTCTGCAGGACAAGGTCAGTCACCGAGACATGAAAACTACATTCTTACTCTGCTGCAAGGATGCTTACAGAATGTCACTAACCACGCTGGAGCTAAGGGTGAAAGGTCGTTGAGGACAAGTTCTCCTTATGACCGTCAAAAATTCAGAGATTTTCACGGATTTCATAACATCTTTTAGAAAGTCGGTCTTTGGATATGTAAGTTGTGTAACACAGGATGTCAACGAGTCGAGTAGTTCCACTCCAGTCCCATGTGACAGTCTTCTCATTCTGGTGTGACAGTGAGCTTTGGCAGTACTTCCCCTTCATAGTTCCTCTGTAACACACTGTTAAAGTCTTCTCTGTTGTAGATGGTCATTGCTGTGACTGATTCATGAGCATGACTGATGTTTTAGTTGTAGTGTAGTTTTTTACATATAACTAGATATTTCCCATTCCCTGCTGTAGTTCGGTTGTTTTATCTTATTTTCCTCATTTGTGTTCAGTTAAGCAAAGATGACTTCACAGTCTTTGGTGGGGTGTTTGGAAACAAGCTGGATAGTGCCTTTCAAAACCTTGAGGTAGGTTTTTAGAACTTACATATTAGCTAAACATAAAATGACTTCTTTAGACTAATAATACTGACAATTCTTCCAATGGTTTCTCTTCAGGCTGCACTGCAGTCTTCTTCCTCATCGGTGATGCTTCCTGCAGTAGAGTGGTCAGGCTCGTCTGCCATCCCGGCTCTTTTGCAGGAAAAACTCGGCGTCTCTCCTGTGCTTGTAGACGCAGACACTCTGTCACACCTCAGCATCAACACATCTGTCAGCAATTTACTGCTCATCAACCTCCCATACTGCACTGGGTAAGACATGAGGCCAGTTTATCAGTGAATAGAAATATTTTGTTTTTAACTGGGTGAAAACAAACATTTTTATTCTTTTACAGCTTGCAGCAGCCGTGCAAGGAAGTCCTGAGTGAAAATGGTATGTTTTAATTTTTCAGTAACTTCATAGTGTAAAATTATTAGCAGTCTGGTCACTCTGTAGTTATAAACATGT
This sequence comes from Ctenochaetus hawaiiensis, assembly GCA_029783645.1. NCBI lineage: Eukaryota > Metazoa > Chordata > Actinopteri > Acanthuriformes > Acanthuridae > Ctenochaetus > Ctenochaetus hawaiiensis. The sequence continues at coordinate 23,924,382 of JAPZDY010000002.1, read as the reverse complement.
GCTTACTTTTTTGTGTGTAACTCAAGTGTATTTTGCTTTCAACAGATGAGACTATTGGAAAAGCTCTTAGTATCATGAAAGCCAAAAATGTCCAGTACACTGCCATATACACAGGACTCCAGCCCTCACGAGTAAGATATTCTAAAGAGTTGCCACATCATGTACCAGAATAGTTTTTTTATGATTAGTTTCCTTTAACTAATGAAGACATTAATCATTATAATATTTATTTTGATCACTTTATCTCTGCAGGTGATTTCAGAGACATTCAATGCCAACCAGGCTGTGGGACGTTCCTTGCTCCAAGAACCAGCACCTGCTGTCAAAGTGCCCATCATGTTCAATGTGTCTGGAAGTCCTTGCATAATGCTCTGGGCACAGAATCTCAGCGTCAGCTTCTCAGCAGGTTCTCAGTGGATCGATCTCGCTGCACAGACACTTTCTCTGGCCGGATCCATGTGTAACAGCAGTAACTCACTGTAAGATGATCAGCATGTTAGCATGTTGACAAGAGAAATTAGAGATTTTTTTACTTGAAGGGAAAGACATCATTTTTAATCTGTTCTT
>JAPZDY010000002.1:23878954-23889380 GCA_029783645.1 Ctenochaetus hawaiiensis | reverse complement strand
TGTGTGTGTGTGTGTGGCAGCTTTACGCCCAGTGAACCTGAGCTCCTGCCTTCGAGTGCCGCTTGGCCTCCCGGATGGAGAAGGCCTCCTGCTCCTCGCTGATCTCCTTCAGCCTCTTCTCCTCCAGAAACGCCACCAAAGAGTCCCTCATGTCCACCACCTCGATCATCTGCTGGAGGACTCGATCTTCCTCCGCCTGCTGCTCCGGCGTTTTGTCTGCCGGACAAACACACACGTTATAATCAATGTCAAACAGTTTTTGATTCATTTTAAGTTCATTTCACAGCAGTTTTAGTAAATTTTTTTAGACTGTGTTTGCTAGTTTTAGTTTCGTTTCAGTTCTTCTGAAGGTCAACTTTTATTTTTACACGTTTTAATTTATTTCAGGTTTAATGTGGGCTACATATACAAAAAAATATATTTACAAAATATGCATTTGACTGCTTCTCATGCATATATTTTTACTTTTCTGTCAATAAATAGCAAAAACAGAAACAACTTTGAACATTTTGTGCTGCAATCTGATGCCTCATTGCATCAGCGCTGTTGATGGCTCATTGCTGAAATGTGTTTAATATTTTTTTGCCAATAATAAGAAAGAAATTGGCCAATATTTATCTGAGGGACGGTGGGGGTCGGGTTGTTTGTTTGGTGATTGCCACAGTTGGCATCTAAAAATGTTGTTTTCAGATTCGGTGCTGTTTCTTAACTGTGTCCTCATTAGAGGAGGAAGCATGAAGCTGCTGTTTGTGTCTCTGTCACGTTGCTCTGCTTCGAAAATTTAAAAAAAAAAAAAGGCCTGATGAAGAAACTTGAACAACAAATGTGTGTGTGTGTGTGTGTGTGTGTGTGTGTCCACACACCCATCAGCTCCATGTACTTCCTGAGCTCCAGGTCCAGTGTGCTCTGCTTGTCCTCCAGCTCCAGCTGTCGAGACCTGCGAGGAAACAAACAAACAGAATCTGAGTCACGTCGACGTCACATCCTGCCACAGCTGCAGGTCAACATCAGGCCGAGTGACACACACACACACACACACACACACTCTGACTGTGGAGGAAAACGGGTCGCTGCCATGGTGACAACAAACAGTAAACACAGTGTGTGGAGCTAAATGTCTGCTGTTGAAGTCTCCTGGCTGCTGCGTCGCTTCTGCTCGGCACAAAAGCTGCGTTGTGTTTCCAGGCTTTTCACTGTGTGTCGCTGTTCGAGTCGAGCGGCCGGCAGAGCTGCACACTTACGCCACCATGAGGTCGGACTCCTCGGACACCAAGGCGTTCTTCTCGTGGACGAGTTGGATCCAGTGCTCGATCATGTCGGGGGAACCTGGAGGCGGAAAACATGCAGCTTTTTGTGATGATGTGTTTGTTTTAGTTAAAGTGAAAACAGGAAGACGTGTTTTTATGGAACAACGTTCATGTGCAGGACACGACACACACATGAGAGAGTGTGTCCGAATATTTCTGGAGCCTGATGACTGTGATTTTAACTGACTTTTGAAATAAAACAAGAAAAAAATGAGCCCTATCAACACACATATGTATCTAGTGTCTTTAGCACAGGATTTGTAGTGCTTGTTACACTTTGTTCTGTTTTATTTGGTCATTTAACTGAGTATATTTACAGAACAGCCAGTCTTGTTACAGCAGCTCATTTGTGTTTTTTCTCTAATGTTCTTTTCACTTTTCCGAGACCAGAAGAGAAAAGACATCCATGAAATATAACTTTTGGTTGCACAGGGTCATAAAACCTGAGTGAAAGCAGTTAAAAGTAATAAATGAGCCTTTAGCTGATCAGGAAATGATCTAGAGAACCACCTCTTGGATTTAAATTTCAGTTTTTATATCCACTTTCGTCCAGATTCATTCAATATCATGTAGCAAAAACTCAAAAGGAGGGAAATAAAAAGTATTAAGTGTTTTTTTTTTGGCATAATGGAAATTATTATAATATTGCCATGTGTTATTTCAGTGAATAATTTCCAGTGAGAATCAAGTCGTTTTCACTGTGTGAATATTTGCTCAGAGGACTGATAAAGAGCTTCATCACGTGGTGCAGCGGCAATCACCTGAAGCTCCTTTTCAGCAAAACCAGTGAGCTTATAGTGAAATATGAAGCTTCAAATATGGATTTTGTGACTAACATCACTGCAACGTGGACGTTTTACACACAACCTGAACCAGGAAGCACAAAAGACCTGAACAAACAGCACAGTGTGAAGGTGGAAGGTAAAAATTAGCACTTCAAATTCAAAAGCTGATCAAATGTAATGCAGAATATTATGATGCCACAGTAACATTTGACCTCGAGATCAAAAAAATTCAGCAAATTCATTCAAATAAAAAATGACCTTATTCATCATTTTATCCTAAAAGGCATTTGTGTTAAATTTTGTCATAATAATTCTTCACTTGTAGCCAAACAAGAGTTTCATGAGGTCACAGTCATCTTAACCTTTGACCTCCTCACTCTAATCAGGTAATCCTTAAGTCCAAGTGAGTGTTTGTCCCCGGGATGGTGCGTTCATGTTAACTGGTAAAATTCAAATGCCTCTGAGGCTGAAGAGGCGTTCAGGTGAACGTTCGAGTCTTACCGGCTTCTGTTCGCAGATTTTGCTCCAACCTGACGCCCTTTTCCTCCAAATCCTTGAAGGACACCTCGATCTCCTCGAGTCTCCTCTGGATGGACTGTGAACCGCAGGAACAAGAAGAAGGAAGAGAGTTTTTTAAGCATTTTTGACAAACACACTGAATTAAAACCCTCAGTTGAATATATTTACGTTCTATAATCAATCATCTTTACAGGAGCAGTGATCATCTGTGGCTGAAACTTCCTCTCAGACACGAGATTTAAATTGTCTGAACGAGCAGGAGAGAAGTCTCTGCCTGCATGTAATCAGCTGTTGCTGTTTTTAATTTAGTCTCATTAGTTTCAGCCTCCGTGTTTGATTCTCTTTATTAAGTTACTGCAAACGCTGACTCCACATTCCCTTCTGCTGCTGCTGCTTTATTGTGAAGAGACATCAGGAAACGTTTCTGTCGCAGCAAACTCTCCATTAAAATGTAACCACAGTACAAAATAACACGTGGGTCGTTATTTTAATTATTGCGGGGAATAATTAGAGGAGAAGGAGCAGCTTCATTGAGCTCTCAGACATCCATCTCCTCGGCAAGGTGACTCCTCTTCCTGAATCCCGCTGTGGAGAATTACTCGCCCAGCGTGAAGCTTGAAATCAGAGCAGAGTTTCTCCGATGGAGGACGACGGAATAAAGAGTGACTTCTTTATTAAACAACTTGAGTTTGTTTATTTGCTCTGTAAACAGATAAATGTTCTTCTGTTGCGTCTCTAACGAGGACGAAGGCTCCAGAATGTTGGACCTGTTACCATCAGTAACCACAGGTGGCGCCAAATCAACAAAGAGAGGCATCTTAACACACGACAATACAAATTGTTACACTTTATCCTCTGAGTCTTGACAAATTTATGAGCCCTAAAACTGTATCTATGTACAACTTTATTGCTTCGTTAAGTAAAGCTGAAGATCTATAAAACATAGAAGAGCTGTGTGTTTTCTGAGCGCTGACCTGAGCTTTGCGCAGCCGCTGTAACTCGCTCGTCTTGGCTCGCCGCTCCAGCGTCCTCATCTTCATGAACTCCAGCTTCTCGGCCTCCACAGGATCTGATGGCACCGTCTGAAACTAAAGGCCGAGCGTTAAAGTGTGAAAATGTAGCAGCTCACTCTCACGCTAAATAAAAACATCAGTGCTTCTCCTCTTACTTTCTCATCAAATAAGTCGTCATCTTGTTCAAACATCTCATCATCGTCATCGTCGTCGTCGTCATCGTCTCCGTCGACGCCCTCCTCTGAGGCGCTGTGAACGTGTCTGAATGGTGTTTCTGTGATAAAAAAAAAAACACAAAAAAGATGTAAAACAACAAGCCGGAACGGACAAATATCTCAAAAAAAACACCAGAGCAAAGTTCTTCTTCCTCTGCAGCAGTTTTCCTCCATCACAGATCGGACAGGAGATGTCTCACCTGCTCTTCCCGGTTGGTTGACGTGGACGCTGAGCCTCGTGTCTCTGCTGATCCTCGGCGACGACAGATTCCAGGGAGAAAACTTGGATCGAACCCTCGTCTGCCCGCTCGGCATCTCTTTCCTCTTGAAGCAGCGTCGGTTCCTCTGCTCCCGGATGTGACTGGCGGTGCTGCCGCTCCAGTAGCCCTCCTCTTCCTGTCCGTCCAGGCCTTCCGGTTTAGGAGGACTCGGACCTCCTGCGGTCGCAGAGGAGGAGGAGCAGGAGGAGGATCCACCGGGGGTTTCTGAGTCAGAGTCGGCGCTGAAGCTCTGAAGGTTCCCCAGCTGGTTTTTCTCCTCATCCGTCAGCTTTAGCTTTCGGAGCGACTGCTTCGGACGGGAGTCTGGCGCCGTCTTGGAGATCTCGTCAGCAGGGGTCGGAGATGAGCGTTTTTCTGGAGTGGAGGGGTCAAAGAGGTGGACTGTGCGAGGTTTTGTGGTTGGAGGAGACGGCTGAGGGCTGGGTGCGGTCTGCAGGGAGAGGCGGGGCTTCGGGACGGGACAAGGCTCTTTGGGGAGGAGCTCCTCTGTCTCCTCCTCAGCAGGTGCTCCTACTTCAGTTTTCCCTGAAGCATCTGGGGGAGTTTCTGATGTTTGCGGTTCTTGAGTTTCCTCTTTGGATTCGTGTATCTGTCCTTCAGATTTGTGTGACTGTGTGTGAGCAGAAGGACCGGAGTCCAGAGTGTGGTCATCCTCCTCGTCATCTGATGGAGACGGCGCGTAATCATCACCGGAAAGCCCGTTCTCCTCGTTCTCCTCCTTCAGGCTTCCTTCGCTGTCCTGAAACAGAAATAGCATCGAAAAACAATGAAACACAAACAGAGAAATCCCCCGTTTAATATGTCTGATCCACAGAGCACGAACGCTTCGACACACACGAACATTCGCTTGAACTGCTGCGAGCGAGTCGACGCTGCAGGCTGATGACATCAGACACCAGAAGGTTGATGTATCATGCAAAAATAAAAGATTGCATAACATTCAACATGGAGTCTGGAGCAGCGAGCGGCACGACGGCTTACATCTGTCCCGTTCAGCGACCCACCTTATGAGATGGTTCGGCCCCGTTTTCCAGCTCCAGCTCTTCAGAGTGCAGCTCGCAGTAAAACCTCCCTGAGGAGAAATCACAGTTAAAAACAATAAAAGGGGTTGAAAAGTCAGAGATGAGCGAATGTTTACGAGCTCGAGAGGCAAAAAAACAAAAACCCTCCTGTTCTCTTAAATGATTCATCTGCTTTTGGTCTGAGCGGCGACCCCCCCCACCACCCCCTTAAAAGGGTCTCAGTGCAAATTATTAATTACTCAAATGAATAAGTAAATGAGTGGTGTTTCACTTATTGAAGCAAAGCTTAATTTTGAGGGAGCAAGTTACACGACAGGTGCAAGTGCTGCTGAAACCAGAGATACAGATGATGATTTATGCACAAAAACGCAGCGTTAAGTGCTTCAATCGAAGGCTGCTGCATAAGAAGAAAAAAGGTTATGGCGGTTTTGAATATTCAGTAAGTTCTTTTATTTCAGTTTTTTACTTTTAGATTTGTCAAGACTGCATTAAATGTCATTTTTTGACATTCAAAGCTTCTACTGAATATTTTAAACAGAGCTTGACACATTGTCATGTTTAAAAAGTCATTAACTCCCCGTTTTTAATCCTAAAAGTTTAACAAATGAACTCTGAGTTCACCTCCTGCCAGCAAACGGCTCAAGATCAGGGCAGAATTATGCAAAATGACAATAAACTAACATTATCTCACTAAGCTTCAGTTGCATAAACAACACTTTTGAGACCCAGCTGCAGACTTGTTTGCCTTGACCCGAAACATATCAGTCTTGATTTGCAACCTGAGTGCAAAGATTTGACCCGGACGTGTGATTTGGTCCCAGGTGAGTTCTCACCTGTGGTCTGGTCAAACGTGTATCCTCCCAGCCTGAGCCTGATGCCGCACTGATGGCAGCTGAAGCAGCTGCGATGGAAGAACTTGCCCTCGGCGCTGATGCGCTCCAGCACGTAGACCCTCTGAGCGCAGAAGTAACACCCCTCGCTGTTTGTCGTCGTCACGCCGGCGCCCGGTTCGGGTTCAGGCTCGGCAGCAGGTGTAGGACTGAGCTCAGGGGACAGAGGAGGAGGAGGCGCCGCCGTCTGAGAGGAAGAGGTTAAACTCAGTGAGACAACGGTGCAGAATTAGCAGAGCAAACATCCGAAGCAGAATCTGATCAGCTGAACTCACGCTGTCCTCATCTTCCATCCTCGGCTCTTTTGCTCGTTTTTCAGACGCCAGCTTTTCCTGCAGAGAGAGAGAGAGAAAAAAAGCAAAAACTATCCACCGTCACATGACCTGGTTATGCAGAGAACATTGAAGCAAACATCTAAACCATCTGAATGAATGACTAAAAAAAAACCAGCTCCATTTAAACAACAGACAAAGCAGATGTGAGTCACAGCGAGCGCAGACTCACGGCCCAGACGTGAACTCCAGCCGGCCTGCTTGGAAAACATCCTTATCAAACGTTTTCTCGGTGCTGTGTAAACAGTGAACCCCGGTCACAGTGGGCGTACCTTGCGTCTTTGCAGAGAGTTGTGCTTCAGCTTGTTCAGGAAAAAGACAGCTGACTGTGTCACATTCAGAGACTTGGACGGCGGCAGGAAGCCTGCAGGTTCTGTAGCCGGCGGAAAAATGAAAGAAAGAAAAATGTCAGAGACACACAGACACACACTGGGTTCACTTTATCTTACTGTTACACACTGAGCTGCAAACCTGAACACACCTGAACGTTGCTGCTGTCGGCCTACTTGCAGCTTTAAACACAGCTGCTTAATAATATTCAAGGTGATAAATTTCCTTTTACGTCTCTGTCAGAAACATAATGAATTTGTATTTTCTGCAGCATCACAGCAGCTGAATCTAACTTGTCAATCCACATTAAAAAAAAAAAAAGAAAAGAAAAGGAAATACTCCTCAGCTTCCAGCTCTGAGTACCACTCCCACTCTTTCATCACTCGGATAAGGTTACCGGAGAGTGACAGCTCCCTCCTGCCTGCACATCAGTCAGCGGATCCCCGAGCAGAGCTGCACAGCATCACAGACACTGAGAGCGTATATATCACACCCACTTCTGCTCATTCACTGCCTCCACATTTCTACGCTGCCACAAACTCCCTCATGCCACAAAGACTGTATTTAAAACAACATATAATACCTCTGCTACAAACAGGCAGCAGAAAATCCTCCTTCGGTGCAGGAATAGTAGATCCCCTTGAGGAGAAGCTAGTCCCATCTGAAGCCCTGATAAGCCTGGTCCACACCGTGGCTGTTTGCTCTGCCTGCTGGCTTAGTGCAGGAGAGCAGCGCGACCAGTAGAGGCTGGCTCCGAGCACAGCACTGGCCACTTAAGCCAAATGAATTCTGGGTAACATGCTCTTAAAGAGACAGCGGCGATCTGATCGCTTCTCCACACCACACACGTCTCAGTGGGAGGACACCTGACCCTTTTAAGGTGATGCTAATGCCGTGCAGTGTCTAAGCAACCGAGTTATGTAAGACTGATGCTGCTGTCACCGGTGGCTATTGTCAGAAATATATATTGGAACATAAACAGCATTTAAAAAATGACACAATTAATGGGAACATTAGCTGAGGTACAAATGCAAAGTGCTTTTTTGGCTTTTGTCGTTTTCACCTTTGTGATTAATGCATACTTTTCTTTTTACCTTTTGCAGGCACGGTGAAGGCCTTTTGGATCTGGGCGAGGTAGACAACCAGGGACAACCTGTCTATCTGAGTGCTATTGGCTAAGTCAGTGGCAGACATCAGAGGTGGGATGCCCAGCTCCTTCTCCAAGATGCTGAATGCAAGCTGGTTGTTGTGAACAGCGCTGGACTCGTCCAGAGAGGACATGTCACTGTGGAGGAATCAGGAAGCCTGGTTTAAATATGAAGGCTCTTATTTCACAGCAAAGATTATTAATACTTTTTGGTTAGCACTTGGGTTAAATGTGTTAAATATGAACTACTAGATGCATTTTTTTATGTAAGAATTAGGTCAAATTAACACAATTAAAGCACTATATAATCACACAGCATCCTGAAGTGTCTCATCAGTGGTGTTTTGAGATAAAAATCCGAGCCGATGTTAGAGGATCGACTCACATGAGCTGAGGTCTGAAGTGGTGGATCAGGGCGCACAGAGCCAGTCCGGACCTCCAGGATTGGGTGAAATCTCGAACGTTCACGTTCTCATAACCCGCCGTGTGTTTCTGGCACCATTTTAACAACTCTTCAAAACCGCTGCCCGAATCTGAGGGCACAGAAACAGTCCGTTACCTAATGCTCCAACACCTTTGCTGTGGTTTTACAGTCAGAAAGCATGCTTGTCTTCCGATGGGTAAATACAGGGAGTGTGAATTGCTTATGATGTGTCAATACCACAAAGCCACAACGTGCTTCCTGATAACCTTAGCAAGGCCAAAGAATAACCATCATGCAGGTTTAGCTGCTGCACAGTGAAGGAAAAAGCTCACCTTGATGTACGTGCGTATTCTTCAGGTTCTTACTGGATGAATTGGATTTATCGACATCGTATAAGTGCTGCACCTGAAATGAAACGAAACAGGAAACTAGTCAACACGCTCAGATTATATAACCTTTTAAATCTGCTGCAGCATAGTTTGTAAATATAAGAGTAATGCATTTTTCATTATTGACAGTAAATCATCACACAGGACTTAAAAATAACAGCATTTCATGTAAAATCAAACTGTTATTTCGGCTCAGAGATGAAGATTTTTTAGCAGAATCAATTTTATGACAACAAATATATGAACAACTTGTGCTTGAAAAATCAAATATGCAGCAGTTTCACATTAAACTCAGGCCAATTTTTTTTTCCCTAAGCATCAGAACAGATTTCTATTTTCACATTTATCCATTTTATCAACATTACTGTTCTTTTCTTAGACTGTGTCTGTTTAACTCTGATCTGCATCTCTGAATGACCTCCATGATGGACAAAGTCACCCTGGTTTAAATCTGTGTTGAGTAAATAAAGGATAACAGTTCTGACCTGGTTGGTCTTGATGGAGGACAAATTCACGTTCATGTACCGAGTTTTGGGGTCGATGGTGTAACCAGCGTAGTTTTTACTGGTGTTTTCTGGTGTTGTCTGGGAAAGCACCTGGTAGATACTTTCTCTGTGTGTTTGTGAAAAAAAAAGGATAATGGAATACACAATAATGAAAATAATTAAAACACAAAGTTTCAGAGTAAAGATCGTTTATATATAAACTGTTATTTAAAAAGAAGAGTTGTAATTTCTAAACAACATTTTTTGCAATACATTGATGTGCAGTTACATGCTTTTATTTTGAAGTTTATGAAACAGGATTGTAATCTGAGATGTAATGAAAATCCTGTTTTCTCATCAGGGCTTTCATTTAAAGCCTCGTCTTGTGAATTAATAGATTACAACTGGCACATTTATGGGTAAAACATCACTTCTGACAAACACCAGAAGTCTTATTGTTTTATTCTGTCACATTAAATTCTAGTTTATTTTCAATACTTTAAATTCTATGCATTATCTAAGCTTTTGAATCTTTAATAATACCAAAAAAAAGTAATACTGTAGTAGAAAATACAGGTGTCACTGTACATCTGGAAAACAGAAGTTTACACTTTCATTTCTATGAAAAGTGAACCGTTTTACTGAACTAACAGTTGGTGCAGGTGGTGACAAACATGGCAGGAAGTGAATAAACAGGAAGTAGTTGCATCATGAACTCCAATGTGTCTTGCATGATGTTAGGGAGATGAGAGAAGATTGTTTGCTTATAGTTTCGTGACTCACCGCTCAGCCAGGACCTTGAGATGTGGGACCCCCATGCCCCAACTCCTGACCATCCACGCTGTGTCGAAGGCAGCCAGAAACCCGCGGGCGATACCCGTACCCAGAGGCCAGAAAGGCTGCAGAGAAACGGCATATGAACTTATTATAGCATGTTAGGATGATGTCACGATGACTGATAAATGGAGCGGACACATTTCACAGAGCGAAGCGATTAATCACACTAAGAGGCTTAATGAAACTTATGAGACAGAAAAAGAAACAGCTGCCCAGCTTTTCAGACTCCACACAAGAGCTTATCAGTCATCATCTCTGTGTAAACAAGACAGAGGCCACAGTCATGCTAGCATCTGAACACTCACATGTTTACCATGACGATGCTAACATGCTGGTGTTAAGCTAATAAAAAAACTACTGTAAACTACGACTGTGATTCATTTAGTATCATAAAACAAGACAGAGCTTCTTTAGCCATGCTAACAGCTATGTGAGATACACATTGGTGCT
>JAPZDY010000002.1:23834998-23846221 GCA_029783645.1 Ctenochaetus hawaiiensis | reverse complement strand
TGGCCAACAATGCTACAAAACAGGGACACAAGAGACACGGCATGAAATATGCACCTCAGATCTTCTGCAGTATCGTATGGGCTCGTGTTTTAATGCTTCAGAGGAGCTGTATGTCGCCTACAGTGAACTCAAGCCCTGTGATAGCAGAAAACCCATATATTCACACTCTCTCATCACATTTCAAAGAGGCAGCATTTGATCTGCTCGAGTCCTCAGAGACTCCCGAGCGCCTCATGCTTCAGTAACTAAGGGCTTTCACCGTTTAACTCCTCATCTGCACAGCCAGGCAGTAAAGAGAAATCCCTGCAGCCCAGAAACCCAAGGCCTAACCCAGGCGGGAACACAACGAACAGACTGCACAGAAGAGCGGCCCTCCTGATCGAATGAGGTGGTTTACATCGTGCAAAACATGTTCAAGTATGAGAAAGCGAGCCAGGAGTGCATGTTTGTGTCTGTGCATTGTGGCATTTCCAAGGTTCGTTGCAGCAGCGCGGCTGAGCTCAGTCATGGTTGAGGAATGCGGCGCGAAGGAACAGGCGAGTTTCAACTCCTCTCCTGCTCACACGGCCCACGGCAGGAATGCACAGGGAGCAGGTAGAGACACCGTCCGCCCGCCATGTTCATGCATCCAGGCTGCCCCCGAGCCACGCGAGACACCCGCCCCATCGCACCCCCCAACCCCCACCCAACCGTCCGTCAGGCATCACGGAGCAGCCACGTTGTAAGAGCAGGAATGCGAGTCAAGGTCGTGACACACAGGCTGTGGTTGTTTCTTCCCGCCGTGAAAAGACTCAGGTTGTTAACACAGAGTTAAAGGCACGCTGAGGGCGTCAACGCTGGTCATCAGAGGAGTCCAGCATTCATTTATCTGCGTTGTTATCACTTAAAAATAAAGATTTTCAAATAAAAACAGAGGTTTTCTTCATGCCAAATCAGAATACATGAGAGTGGAGTTCGATAGTTTGGACAAATCCTACGAGAAAACAGCACAATCTCCATGTTTATGTGCAGAAGTATAAATAAAGTTCACTCATTCAACATTTCTGTCGTTGTTCTGGCTGAATTCAAACTGAAAACAAGACACAAAGATCTCAGTTTCAAGGCCCTGCTTCGTTGGAGACGGACAAATAAAGGCAGCAGAAAAAAAAACAAAAAAAAAAACAGAAACAACCATCAGGGTTTCGATATTTCAAATTTTAAAATGTGCCCACGTCACGCTTCATCATCAAAACATAACCGCTCCCAGCCGTGACATTTCCATAACAGATTGGAGGGCGAGACCCCCAACACGAGGAGCGATTTCCTCCATCTCTTTTAAACCACCCCTTTGTTCAAAAGGCCCTGATTTTAATATTCAAATGCAGCTCAGCGAGGCGGTGAAGCAGCGAACGAGACGCCGGCTGCCAGGCAGTCAGCAGAGAGTGGAGGTGGAGGTGGAGGTGGAGTTTTCTACGGGATACAGAAAGGTCAGTATCTCATCCAGACTCACGTGGGGTCACACAGAGGTGACATCAGAGGTCAGAAACAAGAGGAAGTACATCCTGCACTTCCTGTAAACTCTGAAGAGGAATCACATCGCAGACTGGTTCAAGTCAAACTAAACACAAGCAGCAATAAAGCTTTAAAAGAGCCGAGTCTCAACACAAACAGCACATTTACATATTAGAATGAAAAGCTTTGATTTGATTTTTTCTTACGAGATCAAAAAATGTTGCCGTTTGCTGCTTAACGATCAACAGCTGAAAATGACAGGAGGTGGAAAACAACAGTTTGAAGCATATTTCCAAACAGCGACGAGTGCAGGATTTCTTTGCTCCATGACAGGCAGCGAGCTGTGAAGCCAAACATGAAAGTGAGACATCACACAGCACTTGGCAAAGTAATCACTGAGTCACTGGTATTGTTGAACAGCCTCCCACGGACATATAACTGCCGTTCTGTGATGTGAGACGGCAGAAACATTATTTACCGCACGTTTAATACTGATGCAAGTCTATGAATGCAAACTACATACAGACACAAGCATCGTGCATGATTTAGGATCATTTGAGCGACTTTTTTGTTCCATTCATTTGTTTGTTTTGTCCAGAAAACATTTCAAATCCTCGTAATCAAGAAGTTGTTTCTTGATAAACAAAGGCAGATTCATTTTAAATTTAAGTAAATTACGATCATGTCAGCTCTAATCAAGTTGTTTTCGCAGTGATGCTGTCGTGGTAGTTTCAGTTGAAAAGGTTATTTCTGCTCATTCTGATTCTGCTTTTCAGTGTTTCACGTGTTCCTCGGCCAGAGGATCTGAAATCACATCGTGAACTCACATCCTTAAAGGCATGATTTATTAGGAAACTCCACGCAAATACGTTCCTGTTATCTGGTTTTGGTCGGGTGATAAGATCTGATCAGTGGCAAAAGGTTGAGTCTGACGCCTGGCGATCTCTTCCCATGTCAACATAAACCGCAGTGATCCTCGGAGGACGGACAGCCTCACGTTTAAGATGAAGTTCGAGGGTGGGTGGGGGGGGGGAGAAAAAGCAGCGTGAGCTCTTCCCAGCATCTCATCATCCCGACCAGGCTCGCACAGCTGCGCCCACACAAAGCCACACATAGAGGCGTCTCTCTAAATGCCAAAGACGCCTTTCCTGTCACAAGAAAATGCGCGCTGAGCGACGGGAATGAGGGTGTGAGAGCGATCGCCTTTCCACACGAGGCAACAGTGGGTGGATTGAGCGGAGATGCGTGGCCTGTGTCGCCCTGGCTCGTTCCCAGAGCGGAGGGACAGGAAGTGGCCAAAGGGATCCTGGGAGGATACAAGCCCTCCTCTGTTCGTCCGCATCAAACCGCTATCAGATGCTTCATTCAAATGGCCTGCGAGCACAGAGGCCTCTGACAGCGACACGTCAGAGAGTTTCACTTGTGCATCCTTATCATTCAGCAGCGATGTGGCTTTGTGGCTTCATGTTTGAACAGCGTATTCATCTACTTCTCTCCCATTACACTGATTCAGGCAGTAATAAAACACAGAGTGGACTACAAAGCAGAATAAACACGTAGGGCCCCGACTGATAAGGGATTTTAAAGCAGAGAAAAAAACACCAGTCACCAATATGAGCAACTGATATGGTGAGTTTCTGTGCTGGATTGAAAAAAGATCTTCTCTGTGTTCATTGTGTGCCAATTTTGTACCAATATTACTACTAAAAGGTATTCAGAAGGAGAATTTCATATCAAATAACTTACTTTTTTCAAAAATATTGAATGTTTTCATACTTAATTTTATTTTATTTATCCTTTATTCAACAGGAAGTTCCCATTTAGATACATGATCTCTTCTTTCACTGATTCCTAGCCAAGATGGCAGCACATGGAGTTAAAAAGTAGAATTAAAAACAACCATCACAATGACAAAACAAACACACCACACAAAGAAACAGTACAAAAATCTAGTATAGTAAGAAGAGGAGTTAGCAGGCCTGTAATACTGTCCATTAGAGGTTAAAGATATGGAAAGCAGGAACACGTTTCCTTCATGACAATTTATATGAATTGAAATATGTAAAGAAAGTAAACATCAATGCTCACACTGTGTTAAACCATTTTTAAATCACAATAAGCATTGTCTTCTACATTTTATGTGCTGTTAAATAAGTTTTTCATATTGGCACATACTGGAAAGCATAAACACCGATACAATACATGTGTGATGGGCCGATAACAGCCGATCAATCGGTCGACCGATCAGTCGACCAGTCTGGCACTTAAAGTATGAAAGTGAAACCTTCAGGTTAATGGCAGGCAAAGTGTAAAGAAAACAACAACGACTGACACAAAACTAGGCCACTGACACATAAAGCTGAAAACACAGAGAGACAGACAGACAGATAAAGCCTGACAGGACGGCAGAGAGAGAGTGAGACGGGCAGAAAGAGTGAGAGAACAGGTGGTACAGGCATTCCCATGCTCAGCCGTCCGCCCTTGAAAAAAAAAAAAAAAATAGCTGGGCACTAATTAGCACCAAATCTGGGCCAGAGCGACAGAAGTTTAGTGTCTGCCACATGAAAAATTCAAAGGCCTTTGTCAGCGGGAAGCCATCACGAATCTCATGCCCCCCTTTTCTTTCTTTTTTTTTTTTACAATCTCCTCCTCATCTCATTGGCAAACTAAAAAGAGGGGCTGATGCTGGCATTAGACAAGTGTTTTGTTTGTTAAGTGCTCCGAAGCCAAAGGGGAATAGCGTGTTGTTTCAACAACAACAAAAAAAAAAAGAGCCTCATAATTACCACTACTACTACTATCAGAGCCCCGACTGTACATCTGCGATCCTTCCTTTTTTCTCTGTTCCTCTGGCCGACATGCTAGCTCCCCTTCATAGTATCACAAACAATTACAACATGTCCCGAGCGCTCGATGCCAATTAATCCTCATCTGACCGAAAGGAAAGTGGGCCACTCATTAGATCAGACGATGAACTCAGCAAACCTCCAGCGACACTGACATCGAGTCTGTTCGATGAACCAGCTCGGAGATCTGCTTCACAGGTGCAAAAATATACACATCACTATCAAAATACTTTGGGAAAACAGTGTCTCTGCACACCGGCCCCCCTCTCCGTCTCTACAAATAGGTGCACAGAGGCAATTTTTTTTTAAAAGTGGAAGCGACTTGTCTTAAAGCCGCCGATCCTCCAGGGGCCGGATGGCTGCCGAAACAAGCGGCTCATTGATGCCAGGGCCCAGTGTGCATCACCCTGACAGACAGACCACTCCACTATGAGACGGAACAAAGGGGCCACGTTGCCAATTAGCAGGAATTTCGGCCCTTTAACAGCCACTTTTCCACCAATCTCATCGGGGCCTGACATAAACATCTACGGCTTTTCACTGGAGGGCATTCATGGGATTCCAAGGAGCATTAGGTTCCCCTCTGTGGAGCCTGAGAGCTGGCAGCGAGAACGGCACAATGGATCGTCTCGCTAACACACTGAGAAACGCTCCTCGCTCGTTGGTTGGCTGCACTGAAACGCCTGGCGAACTGGCAGCATTATGTCTTGTCTTCACAGCAGGTGAAAGCATCCGTCTCAAACTGCTCCTCCCTGGATTTGTGACCATGTCTGATCGAGCTTAACAAAACAGAAAGCAAAACTGAGCTTCATCATCCCCTGAGTCAGTCTGCACGTCATTGGCCTGATACAAAATCAAAGGATATTGAATCAGCGGGATATAATATGTTTTTTATTCGCCTGCCTTCTGCCAAACATCCTAATTCCTTCAGGAAAATACAACAGAGATAAACAGGGGATTAGTTTAATACATGAGCAATATCAAATGTAATGGCTATTTTATTTTTATTAATAATAAAAAAAATAAAATATTGATGCTTCTCTTCTCTGGTGAAACGTTTTCTAGCTTTCAGGAGGGATTAAAGAGAAAAAACAAGCTGGAATTCACTGTGGGTTTACACACAATATTTAGGTTTTAGGCAGATCAGAAAAAAAAGCTGCAGCAACACACTGCAGTGCTACAGCAGGTTCAAGCAAGTGTGTGTGTGTGTTAGGAGCCTCACAAAGAGTTACAGCTCGACTGTCGTGCAGCAGATGTGTCATACTGTCTCGCTCGAAACCGACAGACTGATCTTTAAGTGTCTGAGAATAAATCTGCCCCCCGACGCCGAACCAGGTTTCATTTTCTACCGGCTGAATGAAAACAGAGCACGCTGATCCTGGATCAGCAGCAGTCTGGCTCGGATGTGTACACTGTACACAGGCTAATGAATGGTCACATTGTTGAGAAACAAACAATATGGAGGGTCACGGTCTGTATCTATAAGATTAAGGAGGTGGCTCAGATTAACAAATTACAGTCTGTGCGATTACAGTCAGATCCACGCAAACCCAGTCTTTTCTATTATTAGTTACCACCACATTAGAGTCAATATTTGGGCTTTTGAGTCATGTTGAGTGGGAGAGACTAATCCTAAGCATATGACAGCCATGTCTTTAAAGTGTGTGGGATCCTGGGAAAAAAAAAAAAAAAATCTTTGGCATTTTGAAGTGAGCAAGCAATGAGAAGAAATGATTTTAAAGCAAAAACATAAACAGCGTTCAGATGTTCTCGCTCTCACATAAAACAGCATGAGTACAGCAGGTAGCCCATAAAAACTCTCCCTGCAAACACAAACTGGAGCTGCTGGGTTTCGGTTTGTCATGGGAATCTTAAGAGCCATTTTTTTTCTCAAATTAAAGACATTTACAGTGAAAAAGTGCTGTGTTTTTAAGCTTTACATGTGCCACAAAGTACTGCAGACCAGGCGCTTTGTATTAGTTTAAAGCCTGTAACTTTGTATTTGACTAAATCTCTGATGAATCACTGTGGAGTAACTCATACAGCTGCTGGTTTAGTTGCATTCACTAGTTTTGGGGAATCATAAAACGTAAAAACTATAATCTGACCTCAGTCCCCTCATCATTATTAACAAAAGTAGGCCAATAATATGTACAAATATCTTACATAAATGCAGGTGATAATTTAGGTCAAAGATGTAAAAATGAGTCTCAAATGAAAAGTCAAGATGCTTAAGTTTTATGTCTGTGTCTCATGATAACAAAGTGAACATAATTTGCTTCACTGTCAAAAATCAGACCCTTCATTCATTTTTAATCAGCCCCTGTCTGTCCGCCTGTCATTACCGGACTCACTCGCACTGAAATAACAAGTTTGGGCGACTCACCGTGACGCGCAGAACTGGAGATTTGGCGTCTTCGCTCTTCTGCCGATCAGACAGGCGGATTTCGCATCAAACCATTAATGAACTGATTAGAGAAAGCAGAAGCTCACAGATCCTAAAATCGGGGCTTTAGAGGCGGCGGCGGCGGTGGCGGAGACAGTCGGTGCCAAATCGAGGAGCGACAGACAGGCGATGAGGGATCCCATTCAACTGGAGGGGCGGCCCGGTGAGGTCACTCCGGAGCTGCCGACGCGTTTCTCATTTTAAGGCGACAATATCGGATTAAAGCAGAGAGAGAGACGAATGTCCGGTTTGCTTACCGCATACACCCGACAGTCAGCTCCTGTGCGGGATCACCGAATCACGACCAAAACACCGGGATGAGATATTAGAGGCAGGGAGGGGCGGGGACTCCAGCGCGCCGCCGCGCTCTGATTGGTCGGCTTGTTTTGAGCACGTCTGCGGCCTGATTTAGCTGAATGGCGTTTTATGGAGGTCCCTCCTCACCTGAGGGCGCAGGTTCAAAGGTGGCCTCAATGTAAAGTTAGTTACAGTGCTGGAAGAAGAATACAGATCTTTAATTTAACTAGTGGAAGTAGCTTAACCAGTGTTGACAGACTCGTAAAAAATGTCCTGAATTCAAAATATTATTTAAAAGATAAAAAATAAAACGTATAATTCCGTATTATCTTTTTTGTTGAGTTGTGAACTGACATTGTCCGGAACGTTTTCAACAATGTTTAAACCGAGAGAAATCTGTAATTTTATTTCCGGTTACAATGCGTTTCATTTTGACGATTGTTGCTAACTTCCGGGTGACACCAGGAAGTGGTGGCAAAACGAAGCGTGAATAAAACGTTGACATATTACTTTTTCTGCCAACTTTCCCGCCTGAATAAATCAAATAGATTTTTGATATGCAAATGTGGCTGTTTAACAATCAAATAAACAAATCCCATAACTCCACCTTCTTCACCACGTTATCAAACTATCGCTTTTGTTCTTATTGTTTTGACAAAGATAGCCTACCTCCAATGGCAGAAATGATATTTTTTTCTGTTGAAATAAAAATACATTAACACTAACTGGGTTTTCACAGAAGTTTAGTAGTAACACGGGTAAATTGTAAATGTAGTGAAGTAAAAATTAGATCTCGGACTCAGAAATATACTCTAGTTAGAAAGTAACAACAGCTTTAAAAGGTAACATGAAAAGTTCCTTTAAAAAAGACTTTTTTACTTATATGCATTACTTGAAATCAATTTTCACCAATGATGCAGCTGATAAAGGTTGAAAAGCATAAAATGGAAAGACTTACGTACTGTACTTGAACAACTGTAATTTATTACATTCCACCAATGGTAATTCATATTGTAGCTTTAACTTTTATCATTACAGTTGCAACACTTAACATTTTCTTACCTCTGTCAATTTCACACAATCCATTGGTTTTGAAATCAAAGTCTAAGATTTATTGTTAACTCTAACTGTTGTCACAATGTGGGATAGATTAAGACACATTGAATGGCCAAAATTAAATCAAACAGATGTGCTTTTACAAGATAATCCTTCTCATTCACGTGTTTCAATACTGTTTCAAACTAATTTTAATTTTTATCTTATAGTAAAATTATAAATCATACATGACATGAAAGGCTTCCCAGTAAATCTATTAACCTTTGGTTACACAATGCTGCCACCTATTGTTAAAGTTAGGTAGCCTCTAAAACAAATGCATGAGTGGTAGAAGAAATAAAACTTCTGCCAACATTTATCTTTGCATAACAAACTCAAAACACTTTTGGAATCCTGGTTGTTGTTGCTGTCTAGTGTTTTGTCAGCGTGTATGCATTCTTTGTCACTGTTTGGTATCAAGTACTCTAAAATTATAATTTAAAGTTGTAATTACTTACCATCACTGATTGCTGAGATGTTTAACTTCTGCTTGTGTGATTCTCTGTCACTAACTGAACTGAAGACTACGAGTAAATGTCTTTGACTGTTTTCATTATGTTCAACATTGTGCAGGAGCTGCAAACTAATGTTCTTCTGGGACTTTAAAAGTTTAAAGTTAAAGTAAAAATAAATAAAAACAGACAAAATTCTGTTTAAATCCACTTTAAGGAGAGAATAAATAATTATAAACAGCTATAGACAGCAACTGCAGTAATTACAAGCACAATAATGCTATCTTCAATGTCCAAAAGTATCGAAAAATTGCATATAGAACCTCAAGGAGTCGAAGATTACAATTAACACATCATAATTAGCATGAGGATGCTGACAGTGCCAGAGGGGGGAAATATTAAGGAACAAAACGTGATTTTCAGAGTCTGCACAGTCATTCAGAAAATAATTAGTGGATTAAGGGTCACATTTTAGCTTAGATAGGAATTCCATTAAACCTTTGGGAGTCAAGAAAAACAGAAAGTATCTTTCATTAAGCGACACTTGTTGACTCCCAGAAGCACATGACATCAACAAATCTATTAAAATATCTGGAGAAGTTGGAGCAGAAAAACATCACAATGCTGTTGGATCATAAGGACGCCGTGCTCTTCAGTTATTTGTCTTAATACATGTTTCACATCATACATCATAATATGACTCTTATAATACTGTGGATAATTAATACGCTCAAATACTTTCTAAGGTTTATTGTTTTTTTTTCTGAAAATCTACTGATAATCTGTGACCATATTTAATGCATTTTATCCAGAAATGATTGACTTTTTGATAAGAACGTTTAGTTATTACTGATAGTAATCCTCTCCTTTTTGTAGTATTCTTCATGTTTTTCCAAAAGTACACTGCTACACAGCAAGGCTGCATTTCTGGGAAGAAAGAAAATCCCTTTTTTTTCTCTGTATATTGTCTTTTATCTGTATTTCCTCATCCTCAAACTCTCTGTCTCTCTCTCCTCCGCACCTTCAGTCTCCCCTGTTGCCTCCCTCTTTATCTCTTTCTGTCCTACATCCAGTTTTTATGTCCTCCCTTGTCAAACAGTCTCAGTCATCCATGTCTCTGGTGTCAGATCCCATCGGGAAAAGCATGTCGCTCTCTAACGACAGGTTGCTGCCCAGACCGGCCATGCGGCTCCGCAGCAGGAAGTGCGTCCTCCTCTGCAGGAGCCTCTGCTGCTCCTGCTTCAGCTCCACATACGACCGCGAGAAGGTGTGGAAGATGGAGGTGACGGGGAAGGCCATGAGGAGGATCCCGCTCAGGATGCTGCTCAGAGCCACCACCTGGCCCGGGATGCTCCGCGGCACCATGTCCCCGTAGCCCACTGTCGTCATGGTGATGACGGCCCACCAGTAGGTCGCGGGGATGCTGGTGAACTCCTTCGTGGTGGCCATTTCGTTCTCGATCAAATACAGCAGGGGGGAATACAGAGCGATAGCCACACACAGGAAGAGGAGGAGCAGTCCGAACTCCCGTGTGCAGCGGCGTGCTGTCAGGCCCAGCGTCTGCAGGCCCAGCGAATGGCGGGCGAGCCGCATCACGTAGAGGATACGCAGAGCTCTGAGGACGCGCAGCACCAAGCCAACTTTGTCCAAGTAGCTGCTGCCAGAGCCCATGCGCTTCTCGCCCTTGGAGGTGCTGTCCACCACCAGGGTGATGTAGTACGGCAGGATGGCCACCACATCGATCAGGTTCAGGGGCTGCCTGAGGAAGGTGAGCTTGCTGCGGTCCTGGATGAATCGAAGGGTGAACTCCAGGGAGAACCAGGCCACGCACACCGTCTCCACTATGAAGATGTTGTAGCACATCTGGGAACATGTACCCTGGTGAAGAAAAGACACATGGGTGAGCATCAGCACGTGTGAGTGGTTGCTTCAGTCACTAGAGGGAACCGTTGCAATGTGAAATCCAACAGCTGAGCACCTCTGTGATGCTAAACACTTTCACATGTTTGAACTGAGAAGGAAAACAGGTTTCATGTTTTATTCCTCTGCAGCCTCACAGACCTGCACATCTTTTTTAAAAATGTATCAAAGGATTTGGTGCAACATTAATCTGTAATTTTCAATTACTTCCTAAGATACATCAGTGTCCTCCTGTCTGTATTCCTGAGCTTATGATTCTGTGAGCTGAAACTCTATGTTTTGATTTTGGTCTTTTTATTGCTTGCGTTTATATTGTTTGAAACACTTAATTGCTGCTATTTTGCCAGGACTTCTTTGAAATAGATTTTTTGTGATTAAAATGTGAACTTCAATAGTCAAATAAAAGTTGAGTAGATTAAAAAAATGCAAAAACATTTCTACAACTACCACAACAAGGAAAATAACTAATTTGCCTATTAAAGATCAAGCAAAACTAAGCTCAACATGACCAAGTTATTCATCATTTTGCATCATTTTTATTGACTTTTTTTTGAAAAGGTGAGGGTTTTTTTCAGGTGCAGTAATGATGCTGATTCCCTGCTTGGCAGATACGGATCAAAGCATCCAAAAGCACAGAACACATGGCACAAAGCCTTTGAACGTGGTCCATATCAGT
>JAPZDY010000002.1:23813361-23834898 GCA_029783645.1 Ctenochaetus hawaiiensis | reverse complement strand
TATTATGAAACACACTCCCACAGTGGAAGAGCTGGTTCGAGGAGCCCAGTACAAGCACCTGAAAACTCCAGTGAACCTGTTCTCACTCAGAGACGAGAACACTCACACAGTTTTCAATGCAACACTTTGTTATCTACTGCAGGAAATTAGAGCCGGCAGAGCTGCTAGAATGTGATTACTGGCACTTTTAATTAAACAGCTTAATGCAGACATACTGAGGATAATGAAGTGTGAGTACAAGCAAGCGTGTCAGTTCAAATACAAAGCTGTTACCTTATCGGATCATCACTGCAGTCGTTGTATTTCTGTTATTGCATTTGCAATATCCCTTTTAATTTACCAGAACAGCAAGTGTGATTAGTTAAACACTCTAATTTTGTGACTAATATTTCTTTATTATCTCACATTTAACTGTTTAGTATGATGCAGCTCCAAAAGGCCACATGACTAAATGTGAAATGTGTTTATAATTCCAAATTAAAAAAAAAAAGAAGACATTTTTGTTTAACTGTCCATGTGCAGCACCACAAAAGCAGCATGCAGCCCTTTTTCATGCATGTGCAGTTCAACCCTTAAAGTACTTGTGCAGAAAGTTTAAAGTTAATAACCTTTGTGATATTTTTGTTTAAGATAATGTAAAATTGCAAGTCAGCACTGTCTTAAAAAATGGACAACATCAGTCTTCATGAAGCCGCCCAAGGAGGCTGATTTAAACTCATCCAACAGCCAACTTATTCACCAGATTTGACCCCTTCAGACCACCACATCCTCCCAAAGATGAAGAGGAAGCTCAGACGCCAGCTTTTTGACAGTAACAAAGACATCACTGTTGCTGTGGACAACTTTCTGGAGGTCCAAGATGTCGAGGATGTTGACTTCTATGAAAAAAGGATCCATAAGCTTCACTGTGCTGAAAAATAAATGTGCTAAGTTTTCTAACAGTCTGCCTCAGGCCTTAATGAAAGAAAAACAAGTGAAAGTAAATCATCTGAAAAACCACTGAAACATTTGTTTCTATTAGGAAAAGCAAAGTGGTTGCAGCTTGTTTTAAATCACCATCCAAAGAAGAAATTTCATCAAAAGCATCCAAGAAAAAAAAAAATTCATTAAAAACCTGTTTGCACTTTACTCTGAAAGAAAATTATGTGTGTGGCTCAAATATTCCCTTTTCCTTTGATTCGAGTGAAGAGGCCAGTGTGCCAATTATGTCTGGATTCAAGTCAGACATAATAATGAAAGCGTCTCATAAAAGCACAGAGGCGTCTTCAAATAGTTTTTTTCTGATCTGGCAAAAACAAGCGGCTCTCTCAGCAGTCTCCCTTTTTTCTCTGCAGGGAGTTTGATGAAGACGACACGCCATCATTACAACTTTTTAATGACTGCTTTTCAAAACAACGTGTCAGTTTAAGTCAGTTAAGCTTTTAATTAAAGTTCAATACGAAACTGCTGAGGAACCAGAAGTCACCACAGTGTCGGGTTCAAATGTTCACTGTCGATACTTTGTCATCTTTTCTCATAATTTTTATTTTTCCTCTTTGACATGAAATTGTTTCTTCTCTCAAAAGAGTCAGTTTAACACAAAACTTGCCCGAGCACTTTTGTTGCCTGAACTACAGATGTGCGATGTTGCTTTTATTCATCTGAGACTGATAAATGATAATCACCTGCTTCTCAAAATAACTGCTAATTTCACATTTCACACATATTTTAAAAAGAAGCTCAATAATAACCTCAAGTTTTTGCTGCCTGAAGGTAAAAAGGCGAAGAAGCAGTGAGCAGCGATGGAAGATTTAATACTCCACAGTTCTGATCGAAACAAATCTTACAAACTTCACTGTTACAACTAAAATCACTTCTACAACTTCAAATATTCATGTATCTTTTCTAGAGAAATACATCAAAAAACGAACAAGATTGACTTTCATAAAGGATTTTGCCAAATAATTCAATTAAATCAGAATCAAATCAAGTCAATTGCTTTGAGATAATCTGTCAATTTTAGACAGATTAATTTATTGTTTAAATAATTACAATTAATATAGATTTACTATTATCGACCAATAATCTACAGTAATAACTGTGAATCTATAGATTTCTGCTGCACCAAAAGTTTCCAGAGAGAAAATTTAAAGAGGAAATTAATAAATAATACTAATACTAATATACTAATAATTATAATATTAATGACTTACAGCAGCTAAGCCCTTAAAAATAAAACTGTAAGTCAACTAAGTCTAAAAATTTGAATTAGCACTAACTTTTCTTGCTTTTCTGAGAAAAAGTCCTGTTTGATATCTTCATGCATCACATCCTCCTTTCTCTCATCACTCTGTCGCTCTCCATTTGTCTCACTGACTTCCTTAAGCTTTTCTCTCACAAAGTCCTAATGTGTGGTGCACGCTCTCTAGTGGCTGAGATGAGAATTACAACAACAAACACTTCAAAATAACTTTTTCACCTGCAAAACCTTTTTACCACCTTTTTTAGAGACGAAATAAAGGCAACACACAAAATAATTCTAGCTTTTGTTTGTTCCTGTTCTCAGGTCTAAACACAGGAGAGAAAACAGTTCGGATTAGACTTAAAAAATGAATCACCAGGTTTTTCTTCTCACTTGCCTCTCAAACTTTGTATGTTAAATGTCACAAGTTTACTCACCGCCTCCTCCTCCTCCCTCATGGAGGGCATGGTGCTGATGGAGAGGTTGATGGCGGTGATGGTGACAAACAACACTGACAAACAGGCGAAGATCTTCCCGGGGAGGCCTGAGTGAGGCCTCTCCACCATGTCTCTCAGCTTGCTCATGCACCGGTTGAGCCTGGACTCCGCCGTGTGCGTCCTGTTCCCACTGTCCGAATCCAACAGATCCTCCAGGAGATCCTCCTCCTCCTCCGCCCTCTCCATCGCCTCAAACTCCTCCATGCGCTGCAGCAGTCGCCGGCGACAGCACCACTCCAGGCTCTCCTCGGGGACCCCCCAGTAGAGCAGCTCCTCCCTGAAGGAGAGGGCGCACATCTCCCTGAGCGACCGCAGCTTCCCCGCCCGCAGGTAGGTCAGGATGGTGCGGAAGGCACAGGGGCTGCGGTCGAAGAAGAACTCGTTGTGCGTGACATCGTAGTCGTCGCAGATGCGCATGATCTCGTCAAAGCTGCTGCAGAGGTGCAGCTGGCCCAGGCGGGACAGGGGGAAGTCCTCCAAGGTGGTCCACGGCAGCTGGTACCGCAGGCCGCCCACATTGATGATGGCGTGGAGTTTACGGGCGCTGGAGAGCAGCGAGTCGTCGCGGACGGTGCCGAGCTCGGGGGCCTGCTGCGCCCGCTTGTAGAAGGCTCCCTTCTGAGCCTCCTCCTCTTGCAGGGGAGGTGCGTTGATGGAGGTGTCGGAGGCACAGCTCAGGGCACTGTAGTCGTAGTCGGAGCCATCACCCGCCAAAAGGGTCATCTTTACTGGTCTGCTCACATCCCTGTGATCAAGCTGCCACCATCACAGTGTCACCTGCAGAAGAACAAGAGAGAACAAACAGATTAATCTAAAACATCATCTTTAAAACATTCGTTTGTATCTGGACGGAGGTCCCCCAACTTCTTCAGCTGGAGGCCCAGAAGAGAAACTTGTTGTCTCTTCAGGACCAAAACATAAAAAAATACATCACGAACTGTCACAACATGTAAATGTATAAAAAAGCTACTAGGACACATCACATCACAAGCTTAAAATTAACACAAATTGTATTTATTTAATAATAAAATAATTAAATTTCTTAACTGTTTCTGATATTTAATGCAATTTATATATTTGTCTCTTCTGTTTGAGACGCAGAAAGCAACTCAGCTAAACAGACAAGTGTAGCCAAAAACAAAACAAAACAAACAAATATATAAAAAGAAAAAGAAAAAAAACACAATTCTTTCAAATGGTAACCCAAGACAAACACATTTGTTGCCCATTTTTATTCACTTTAGGAAACACTGAAACGGGAAGACGGAGGCTAACAAGCTGTGGAGTCAAATGGTTTGTGTCAAACTTATTTAACAAAGAAAATTCAGTGGATTTGACCTGTTTGAACACATGTAAGCTGCCTGACTGCCAGCTTGGTGGCATTTTTGCAGTTAAAGTAACAGTTCTGTGATCAAATTTGATTTCTTGTATTGATTTTTACCAAGTTAAATCATTAAACTGAAGCTTATGTCTTCAAAAGCATCCATTAATAATTTACTGTAAGCTTTAAACTCACAAGGACTTTGCAGCAATGCTGAAAGAGTTTCTTAAGCATTATGACCTTAAACTTCTCCACTGAAAACATCTACAGTGGTTTTACACGAGAATGAGTGAGACCACAGTGCAGCATTACTGCAGCAGGAAGCACATAAGATCATTTGCATTTTAATTTTAATGGCCACTCGTCGTTACGAGGAGGCACAGCCCCATGCAAACAACTTCTGCTGGAAAAACAACCCACACACTGAAGAAATATAATGAAAGCATGAAAACCTGCCTGAAATGATTCAGATACAACAGAGAAAACTGATGAATAACATATTCAGATCAGCACTAAAGACACTGACAATTTAATAATGCCTAAAACTTTGTTTGACTCTGAGTCATTTGGGACTTGAATTAATAACTTTGACAATCTTTGCATATTTTATTTATCATAAAAACAGCAACATTACCAAATTTGCTGTTCATAGTCACCTTATGGAAGAGATGAGAAAAAGTTTTATCTGTCATCAAATTAAATTAAAATACAATCATAAGCCTCAACAGCTGTAAAAATGTATTTAACTTAACTTTGGTTCAACCTTTTTTTCATTATTTTGCTTAAATAGTTTAAATGTTTCTGACAGGTGACGCTAAGCTACAGCTAAATGTATGTTTGGTTTTTTCCCACTGACTGGATAAATGTACTATTAAGGGCTAATGTGTTTTTATGACATTTCTTCTTTCAGACGTTTCAGAAAATGTCCAAAATACACATTAAACCGGCCTATCGGCTCCAGTTTGTTTTACTAAGTGTCAGTCTTTAATTTGTTACGTTTGCTAGCAAGTGCAGTGCAGTTAGCTTGTCGTAAGTTAGTTTGTTATTTTTTATGCTCTTTTTAATTCTGTTTGATTTAGGAGAATCTATTTGTATAATATGGCAGCAGTAGATAATACTATTTCTGAGAATGTTTTTAGGAGCGTATAATTACCTGAAAATATGAATCTTTTTTCTTATCCTTACAGTGAGACATTTATATCTTCAGAAGAGGCGGGTTCCTCGTCCGTGTCGTCCGCCATGTTGAACCGCCATGTTTCTACAGTAGCCCAGAAAGGACAAATCAAACTCCGGCTGTAGAAGCTTTATGTGTACGATTTTCTGCGAGTTTGCAGCCACCGTAGTTCATCGTGCTTGTAGGGGGAGGGTGCAGACAACAATTTCACCACTAGATGGCACTATTTCCTACACACAGGAACTTTAATATATCTGACTGTGATCACAAATTTTAGAGCCTATTGTTAAAAAAAAAACATATTTAAAAGAACAATGAATTGAATTATTGAATTATTTTTGTTTTTTTCTATTATTAAAGCCAAGTTATTTCAATTTGGCTGCTTCGAATGGACAACAAGAAAACAATTTGGAATCATGTATGCAAACGTTTTAGAAAGTGGGTCTTGAAATTTAAGTCCAGGCTCCATAATTAACACACTGACAGGAAGAGGTATTGATCATCTCCTCTTACTCACAGCAGTGCAGACATAGAGCCTACTGATCAAAATGTGAAACTGATCCTTTACTTTTGGGTTAATTTAACATTGACAGCTGCGGGTTGACAAAAGATAAAAACTCTGCTAGTTAAACCAAGAATAGTAAAGAAGAGAGTTGGTTCACAGTTTGAACCAAAAGCAAAGGAGTTATAGAGCACAGGAATGTGATTACACTGTTTTCTGTCCAACTTATGAGAGCACAGCTGCAAAATAAACTAAGATTCTTCACAAACAGCTTTTATCCACAAATTGCATCACCAAAAAAACCCCCACAAGTTGCAATAATCTTAGCTGTATGAAAATGTCTTTTACTGCGCGCATGATTGAACGCGACTGCTGATCTAAACACATCAGGCGTCGAGGGATAACAAACATCTGTTACCCACATCAGCATGGGAATTATGAATAATAGCCTGATGTTGTACGGGCTGTTGTTAGATAATTCACTGATGTAACGCCTTTGTGCAGTTCCTGAAAAAGCTATATTTAAACAATCCGTCTGAGTGTGTTGTGGTGGTGTTCAAACACTCATTACAACAAGGTGTCGGTTGAGGCTCACAGTAAAACTGCGAGACAGGTTTTTTTTTTCTGAGTGCAAACACACAACAGCACCAACATTTCCGGTTTTTGTTCTCAGCGTCTGAGGTCTTCCTCAAACACAAAACTAGACAGACTGATTCAATCAAACCAGAGACAAAGAGGAAGAAAGAAAGACAGAAAAACATCTAAAAGCAGGAGAGAATTAAAGGGAAGATGTTTACTGGATGTCAGTCAGGACCTCGTGGCCTGTGTCCAAACTAATTTAATCAATTACAGTAATTTAAAGGGGTGGGGGGCAGGTTAGCCAGGCAGGAATTAAAATGTCAGAGCCTGGATTCGCTGCACCGCCGGTGCGGGGTCGGGAAGAAGGCCTGGCTTTCTAAAGCTGGGGAGTGAATATGTCACTAAATGGTTATTAGGCACCTGCACTGTCAGCCTGTGTGAGCCGGTGATTACGGAGAGCATCATCCTCCACCCGTGAAATTAAAGCGAAGCCACGCCGAGCTCTTCTTTCCACAATTCTGCCTACGTTTGGTGACCTGCACCACTGCTTCATGGTGTTTAATTCAGAAGCTTTGGCACGTAGTTACAGTAGTGAAATGATTGAGGAGGAACTGTTCATGTTTGTGGTGTGATCAGTTTTATCATCTTAGAGAAATTAATTGAATCATATCATCACATCTGCATGTTCACACCTTCACATTTTCTACATGTCGGGTCCAGTTTTTGAGTTTTAAATCGACACTGAGCTATGTAACGAAACGAGAACACAAGAATGAAAACCATTTCTCAAAACAGTGTAAAATCCCTCTGTTTTTGTTTTGTTTTTTTTTTTGCCGCTACGCATCCGTAAGTTTCTCACATTCTCTCTCCATGCGGCGAAGGTTATCAATACGCCTACGGAGCACCGGCAGTGTGGATGTGCACAGGCCTACACCGCTCTCCTACTAGATTAAATCACACTTAACCCATCTGAAGCTGTTTGATTTCTTACTTTGCTTTTAAAAAAACCATTGTGCTTTTGCTTTTCCACAGTCACAGGAGCGTTTTATTTATTTTTTACAAAACTCCTGGTTTTTCTGTTGTGCCTCAGATGTCTCCTCCGGGAGGGGGGGCGAAGTCTATCTGAAAAGAGGAGATGAAACAGTCGCAGAGACGAAGGCGAAGGCTGTTCTCCCCAGCAGATCGGCTGAGGTCTGGCCTCTCTCTGTGCCAGCGTTATCACAGCTAAGCCACAGGGCATGTTCTCCAGATTGCCTGGTGAGTCACTGGGTTGCGAGTCTCTGATGCCGACTGCACCGTACATGCATTTCCCAGAGTGCCCTCTCCTGAAGAGTCCGTGGGGAGATTCACTTCCACCAATATTGATTGGGATGATTTTAATGAGCGTCATGATGACAAAAAAGCAGCACAAAGTTAAAGTCAAAGCAAACAAGTAAAGAATTCTGGAGCCTTTTAGAAGCTGAAGAATATTTGTTTTGATCGTTGTGTTTCAGTTTAATTCTGGATAGTTCAGACTGATAAAAACCCACTAATGACTTACACTTTTAATGAACACGTGCAGAGCTTGTATCCTACATAGAGACATGAATAGCTGGTTTAATTATGAATGCTATTCATGAATGCATATCTGCATATTGGTGGAAGTGCTGCGTAATAATACAAAGAATCAGAATCGGACAGATTTCTTTCCAATCTGTCTCTATATTGGGTTTTGCAATTCAACGTGACTCAGTCTGAGAAATACAAACACATGGTAATTAAATGAACGCTGCTCACTCCTTATGAAAATCTGAACCTCAAGGTTTTTCACATTAAAAGGAGACTTATTGAACAGCTGTTAACCTTCCGGTGACAGCTGTTCAGATTGTACAGTGCCATCTTATTTTCTTGCATCGGAAAAATAAAACAACCATATTTGTCTTTTAAATGCAAACCCATCATGTTCAAACCATTGTGAAATGTTGCTCTTCATCACAATCAGCTGTCACATGAAAATGGAGCCTCATCTGTTCTCTTTCTCTCGGGCTAAATGACCATTCAGACCACACGATGTCCATTTGTTCTCCCCAACAACCCATCCTCCTCCCATTCCCTGAGCAGCTCACTGCTCTCTAATGGACTGTAAGAGGGTGGTATTTCCAGAAATGGACTTGAAACCACACGGGTTGCCAAGACCAAACTTTCTCTCTCTCTCCTCCTTTCTCTCTGAAATCTGGTTAAACACTGAAACAGTCAGGCATGCCAGAAGCAGCTCTACCCCCAGAAGACCTTCCCTTACAGTAATACCAGCAGGAATAGTTGTAAACAAGAATGTTTCTTTTTTGTTTGTAAGTGGGCGTTATTAATGCAAACTGAAAAACCCTGGAAAAAGCTACAGCTGCAGGACAGTAACCGTCTGTGTTTCACCACAATGTGCTGCTCTCTGTTTCTGAGGTGCAGAGAGGTTTGTGTTGGAGATAAAACAGTTCAATAACGAGCTGTGTGAGCTGTGCAACTGCAAACTCTCACATGCATTTTAGAAAAAGTGCTGCAGAATTATCCGACATTTCGTGATCCTATTTTAAATTCTGCAGAATAAATACAGTAACCTTTTGAAAAGACATTCAGGTATTTTTTTTTTTTTTCATGAGCAAATTAGAAACGTCACACTTCTGTCATTTTCTGCCCACAGTTTATTTCCTGGCCCCCCTCCCCATCCGGCTGCCTGCCCTCTTTAAGCAGCACTCGATCCCTCCAGACGGGGTCTGAGCCGACCCACCAAATCCCCTCGTTTCTGCATCACCGCTCCACATTATGCCTCCGCCTTCCTCATCCATCCGGCACCTTCGCCAACTGTGACACGTAATTTGTAGTCAGCTAACAAAACACCTCAACTTTGCACCTTTGCACTTGCATTGACTGAGGAGAATAAGTTTTTATTAACTCCAGACATTTTTCGTGCCTTGGCGGATGACGGTAGACTAACTAAAGTTGATTACATAAAGATTGCGTAACCTCATGTTCCCTGCATTGTCGGTGTGCATTAACCAAAACTCACTTTTCATCTTCGGACGCCCTTTTCCTGCAGCAATCATCCGATCACCTACTCACTCTGGGCTGTGTAAACAGTTTCTCTTTTCTGTTTTATAGGCAGCTGATAAAAGTGAAGCTGAGGCCGAGTGTGTGTGCAGGCAGACAGGCAGGAAAGACCTCATGAAGATCTGACTGTCTGTCTGTCACTGCAGACCAAGTGTTTGAAAAGATCTCTGCACCAGGACTCCGTTCAGGTCCCAGCGGGATGAGGCGACAGGAGGTACAAGCGAGGAAACGATCAAAGATGGGCGATGGGGAAGAAAATAAACCCTAGACTCTTAACACTGTAACACTGTGAGGGGAAAAGTGCTTTAGTTGATGAGATGGAATAAATGGACCAGACAAACGGCCACAGCGGTCCGTCTTTGTCCGAGTTGACGGATGGGAAGTGAGTTTACATATAGACATATAAAATAAGATGAATCACTGTGGGCGGCACTTTAACACGGCAAAATTACAGCTTTCCTGTCACGGGATATGACAGGACATGCCACATAAAATAAAAGGTGCATGAGACGACCGGAAATATCATCTGTTTAATCTCTTATTTGCACAGTGTGGATAGTTAAAAACTCTCAGATCGGTTTAAACAGGATTCAAAGGAAGCAAGAGCCCAAAAAAATCTCATCACAACATGAACCAAAATTCACAGCCTCTCCAAAGTCTTTGCACAAAGCTGCGATTGCACAAAGAGAGAAAGCATCCTTTATCCTACTTACACTTTCAAAGCACACCCATCACTCCATTTGTGTTCAATCTGAGCCACGACTGAAGATTTCTTTGTGTACTCACTGGTGCTTTGGGAAATAGTGTTTCTGCTGGGACCGCGACCCATCGACCTGCCCTGATGACGCTTTAGGATATGAATCTCAGACACCTTACACTGAAAAACACCTGGGAATAGCAGATTTTAATTAGTTTGCAGACCCTCCTTTGTGGGGGAGAGTCAGGCAGCCGCTATTAGCTGTTAGAACGGAAAAAAGTCATTAGTTCATCTCATTAGGGTCCCAATTACCTGGAGGAGGGAGAGAGGATGATCTATTACCAATGATATCATATGACTGATCCAAAGTCTGAGAGGGGAATTTGCATTTAGGACTCAAAAATCACATTATGAGGCAAATTCTGACATCATTTTCAAAGCCGGACTGCATGTAAATGATCTCTTATGGATTCACTGAAACAAAACATCAGCCACAATTCACTGATTGATGACTTAAAGAAGATCATAGATTCAAAAAGTTTCTCTTACATCAATTTACATTAATTAATTAGATTTTAAAGGGGCGGCTGCAACCTTAAAATGCACAACAAACATATGTTTTTTCTCTTTTTTTCTCTGCCTGTTTGGCATTGCAGAGAAAACGTCCTGCACTTTGTCTCTGATGATACATCAGTAAATGTTGACAGACCATAACACGCCGTCATGTAGCCGCAGCCTCGTTATCATGGTGTACGTGCAGTGTGTCCACGATGCAAAACACTGTCATCTGTTATAAACATATTGGAGATTTAGAGGAAAGATCCAAGATGCTCTGAATCAAGAGTGGACTCAGCTCAATCCTGCTGTGTTAAAGGCATTAAACAATAAAAAAAAGACTGTTTCTTTCTTATTGGTTTTGGAAAAAGACTGAGTGCATTGCATGTCTGTACAAATCTGATTATTTTGTGGGAAATAAAAGGACCGGCTGAGCTCTACAGTAGCATCCAGTCAGTAAGTGCATGATCCAAACAAAGCTCTGATACATCAAGCCAGGAAACTCAGCTGCAGAAATGTCAGTCAGCTCTGTCATTTCCAACTTCTCACTTTGAAAACAAACCCTGTTTCTCATGTAACAAACTCTCAAAGTGAGTCTCAGAACTAACTTCCTCTACAGCCAGACTTGCAGTTTGAACGCATGAATTACATGTAAAAGTAGAAAATAAAAACACTCACTGTGCTCCTGAATCACCTCCTCAGCAGCTGCTTCTCTGCTCGAGGCTCAACGCTCATGAAGGAACATATGAGGTGTGTTTTCAGCTTCTGCCGCCGCCTCGTTTCTGCTGCGCTCCGTCCATGCACAGGCAGCGGGCTTGTGGAGTACGAGGAGGTTATTCGATGATCATGAGCAACAGGCTGCCTCCTCTCTCCTCCCTCCCCCCTCCCTCCTCCCTTCCCCTCCCCTCCCCTCATCTCTCTCTCTCTCTCTCTCTCTCTCTCTCTCTCAATTCCTTCCTCCCCCCATCTTCCTCGAGTGCTGACATCAGAAGTGGGTGTGCCGTTTACACCAAAAGCTTTTGAGAAAAATCCATGGCAACCACCATCCAGAAAGGCCATGCGTCCCCCCCCCCCTCCCCTTTAAATAAGGAAAATCACTCTCTTTTGATTGTATATTCACACAATAGGTTTACATCTACCTGGTGAGGAGTGGGGGAGGAGGGGGAGGGCTGGCTGAGATTCAACAAGGTGTCCCAATTTTTAGACAAGTGGTGGGAAAAAGCTGTCATGAGGTAGATGATGATGATGACGATGATGAGGAGGAGGAAGGCAAGTTTATCACCACTTCTGCTCGTAGGTTGTTTTCTTCAGTCATCAATGATGTGATGAGTTGTTTTTAGATGCTATGACTTTTGATTTAATCACAGTTTATCGTCACCAAACCAGAGAGTGAACCTCAAACGTACTGAAGGAGAAAAAGACATGAAGATCTGATTGATGAAATACATTTAAAGAGAAAAATGTATTCGATCTGTGTGCTCAACAAGACATATAACATGTTCAGTTTGTGTGGCACAGCTGCATTTTGTCCGTTGATCATTATCATTAAAACTGTGCTGCCTCTGTTTGGGTTTATTATCCCTTTATTGATCTCCCTGTCCTGAACCGAATGCTGCAGGCTGCAGAGGCACCAACACACACACGACATGTCGACCTCGTGCTATTTTCCCTCGAGTGCCGTTATGACCCATAATGGTGAAGTGAAAAAACATAAATGTGCACAACTGGTGTTTTTTTAAAAAAAGGATTATTTTACGACTGTGGGCCGAACACCAGAAACATGTGCTTTTATTTGGAGATACTCTGGAAAGAAAAAAGGAAGCGAGTAATTCCTGTGAGCCATTACTGTGGGTCTTCAGAGCGGAGCTGTTTTCTCGCTGGGTGACTAAAGGCAACTGGAGATAATGACACAGTCCAAAGAATGATACAGCAATCACAGCATTTTCTAAGAGAAATAAAAGGAAGAAATCTCTGTGGTGCACAATCATTATGATTTTACTGCACTCGGGGTTTTAGCTTTAAGAATCCAGTTTTTTACGTGATGTCTAACAAAACAACTGCACAAAATAAAATAATTATTACCTTAATCAGTGTATCTTGAAACCGGTGAAAAAAACGACGCCCCCTAGTGTCAAGTCAGAAGTTCCTCACTTCACTTAGTGTGACAAAACACCATCAGTAGGCTTCTGAGGCTGGAATTACCATTAATTAAACAGGTATTTTCTCATAAACCAACATATTGGACAAGTAAAACTTCTGACCTGATGGTGGCGCTAGATAGCCAAGTAATGATAATCTTCCCAATAATGGTTGACACATTTAACTCAAAAAACATAAACACTAAGCTGCTGGTGTTGTCTGAGGGGAAGTCAGGGGCAGATCAAATTATATAAGATACATCCTCTGGGAACCATGAATGTCTGAACAAAACATTTCATCCATCCATCACATGGATACTAAAATATTTCAGTGGAAAAACAAGAACTTTGAACATTTGAAAATAACTGCTGAATCTTACATTTATTACATATTATTTAGAAAGAAAGGCCTTTCACATCACTAATAATATATTTCTTTAGTCTCTTCCCCTGATTTAGAATAAATATAAACTCTCACCCAAATATCTCTAAAATAATAACATTTATTGTAAACAAACAAAAAGAGTAAAAAATACAGCTACTCTCATTGAGATGCTAATGTACGTTAACATTCGCAAAACTGATTAGTTTCAAATTTCTCTCCTTCTTTCCAAAATATTTACTAGCTTTCCTTGAGGAACAACTGAAATGCATAACCAACCCTCACAAAGTCCCTAATGGCAATAATGGAAAAACATGGTTTTGTTAAAAAAAAAAAAAAAAAGGATTCAACCTCCAGAGACCATTAAAGTTTAAAATTCATTTAATGTCAGTCCATCCATAGTTTTTTGAGATATTTCCAGTCTTAAAAATCCCAAGCTGTGGACGGACAGACTAACAGAGAAACACTGGCAAATTACTCTGAGATTAAAGGCGGCCTGTTGTGTGTCATGACCGTCTTCATTTATGCTAATTTGGTTTGACACTCGAGTGGGCCAGATTATGGGTGTCATCTGCGCTTCATGGCACAAGAAAGGGGTCTAAATATATTCAAGAACACATGAGTAACAAATCCACATTCGCAATTCGCAGTTGCAATTCAGAATCGGTAATTGATACAGTACATTAAGATTCAGCCATGCTGTGCTTCTTAATATGAACCAGGTAAAAAAAAAGGCTACCTGGAGCAGAAAAACCTTCAAAAATGTCAAAACAAGAAAGAAAATAGACTTTTATGAAGCAGCAGCTGGATGTTCAGTATTTTTTTTTTCAACCAAATTATCAGCAGTATCAGTGATTGCTTCTACAGGGGTTCACCTGCTGACTGCTGATTGCTAATTACTGATATAATTTTACCCATTTTTCCTGAGGATTGACGTAGCAGTGTTTCCTTTTTCAGCTGTGAACTGTCATCTTTCCACTGCTTCTTACTGAGCACTCACAATTCTTTGATTCCCTCTTTATCTAAAAACTCTGGAGATGAGTTCAGCAATTTTTTAAATGAACAAATGAAGAGGAAAAGCATCATGCTACTCTACTAGAAGATACTGTGGCCTTTTCCATTAAGGATTCTCACATTATTTGATTTGTATTATTTGATTTTTCTAACACTGTATGCAATATAGCTTATTCACTGAATACGTATTTACGGTGTTCAACAAGGCTCAGTTATTGGGTCACTGCTGTTTTCCCTAAACAGCATGCTAACGGTACATAATAGCTACATATGCCTGAACATCTCATCTGTAAAATTACTTAAATCTTTTTAAAAATTGTGCTAGTTTATTTTCCTGTGGAAAGTTAAACATAACTTATAACATTTGTAGCTAAAATGTCTAAAAATAACAATATCTTTTTTTTAATATATAATCGTTAAGCTGTGTATTTACATTATCTCAAATGTCTCAGTGAAATCTGTCACTTTCTTTAAGTTAACGGTGCATTTTCATTTAGTCTTCTGTCACTAACTTTTAGGCTAACTAACAGCATTCAAATGTGGTTGAATGAAACGTGAATCAAACTTAAGTAAATTAGTTCGTCTGTGAATATTTCTGCCTGAGTCGGTCACAGAGATCGTATTCTGCATTAGAGGCTGTTCAACAAGGAAATAAACATATCTCATGATCAAACACTGTATTTCGACTTCACCAAACTACATCCTCTATTTTCATTGCTTTGATTAAGTGACCTCTAATGGCAGAAACCAGATATTGTGGGTTTGGGCAGCGTGGTGTAGCAATACATATTTTTGAACATCTCAGCTGTATGTTCTTTGAAATCTATTCAATAAAGGAACAGTTTAATATGCTCAGATATTAAGTTAAAAAAATAGTAGCATATAGATATATATAGATATATAGACATATATTTTTCACAATTTTGAAAAATCCAGGGTTTTAAGAGTGACTGATTATTTCTTTGCAGTTTTTGAACCGGTTTGGCAGGTGAGATCCTCAGAGGTTAAAGCTGAGGCATCAGAGTCACAGTGTCAACACTCTGAGTTATAACATGTTTTATTGGAAGACTTATACCTTCCTGTTTGGACTTGATGGACTTGAACCAGTAATAAAAACAAAGGCATCTCCCCTGAGGTTTCTAGAACTAAAAAGTAGTTCTATAAAAGCTATTGGTTCTCACAACAAAAGCCTATTGATAATCATTCAAACGTGTCCAAACACCTTTAAATTTATCCACTGACATTTGAACATTTAAATGGGCTGGACAGAGTTTTTATTCGACATTTGCTAGAAATAAAATCCCTCCAGCCTCAGCTGTTTAAACCTTCAAGAGAGAACGAGGAGGACAAACACTTCGTGGGAGGCATTTTTTGAATGAAAATGGACAAGTTCTCCATTTACATGCAAACAGAACAACAAGCTCTTTAGCTCACAAACAATAATTGCATGGATTTATCAGCTGTTTTTCTCTGCCTTTGTCATCACAGTCGCTGAATAGCTTCCTTAGTTATTAGCGGCTCTCGGTCACGTGCAGTCGATGCTCGTGCTGCATTTCTAATGACATTAATTAAAAAAAAGTAATCTACAGCTAAGACAAAGGCCCTGACGTTAATGAGAACAACTGGCATTATGTGTTTGTCTTTGGTCCAGTTTTGATTGAATGGCAACATATTCAAGGAATTACAGCCTGGATTTCTCATAAAGACGTTGAACACGCTCTATCCAGGATTTGATGAATTAAGAAACTGAACGACTGTAGGAGGGAAAAATCAGATTGATCATCTAATTTTCTCATTAGCTGACGTGTTGTGGCAGGAGAAGTATGTTACTCTACCAGGAGAACGAAGGTCGATACAACAGCGACGAGGTGGTGAGCAACCTGCAATGATGATCACACAGGACCACAATTACATCCTCCATTAAATCAAAGCAGCAAGATGATATTTTAAAAGACTCTGCTTTAAGTACAAGTGCAAAAATATTATCAGAGAAAAAATAATTCACTTATAAAAACAGGTGATTCTTCAAAAAAAGGCCCCTGTGACTAATTTATCATTAGTAGTCTACATTACATGATTGAAGTGATGCATTAGTTCACCATTTTACTGATTTATTTAGATGAGATGGAGCTGGTTTTAAATGCTTTCTATATATTGAAGTAGTTAAGTTTGGTATTTCCCAGCCTTCTTTGGGGCTCTTAAAAGGGTCACAGCGCAAATCTGTGACTTTTTATATTTTGAACTTTTCTTTTTCCCTTCGGTCCTGACCAGGTTCTGAACAAAACACACCTGAGAAGCTAAGACAAAATAGTAATTATTTTATTCATTTGTCTTTATTTGAAAGGGACAGCACATATTGATGAATGTAAGTATACATACATATGTAAATATGCCAGAGTCAGCAAAATTGCGGATTTACATCTGTGTCCAGCACAGTTGAAGGATAAAATGTTGGCATTGTTTCTGCAAACTACATTATAAATTAGTTAAAATCATATCAGTTTAATCATTAAGTCATTTTACAGTCGTGTTTGAGGCAAGATGTTTGTTTTTAACAATGAAACATAATTTTGTCTGAACCTGAACCGTGTGTTTTTATGAACTTACCTAAGAAGACCTCAACCACAGAATCTTATAGGTTCAACTGTACAATGCCAATATTAATTATGTGTTTAAACATCTAATTAAGTCAAACAACCCGCTGATCTCTGACACAGGAAAGTGGGCCTCAGGTAAGTGAAAAAATCTTAGATACCACAGATTTATCCCTTAATAATGCACTGTGTTTTATAATATTATCATATGTATTTAAATATAAAAAAGCTACTATCCTATAAATATGGCTAATATTAAGAAAAATTGTCTGATAAATGTAGTGCATTTAATATTTCCTCTGAAATGAGGTCAAGTAATATGAAAAAATATCATAAAAAAATTAGGTTATGGATCCAAAAACTGTTAATTAGGTCCAGTGCTGCAGTAAATGAGCCTAGTTAGTGAATCTCCATCACTGTTAATTTACAAACACTTCACATTTTGTGCATAATTTTTTCTAATAGAAGGATGCAAAGCCTGAAAAGTGGCTCCAAACCCGCCGAACTAGTCTCACCATCTGTAAAAAATCCAAACCAAAGAGCTTCAGGTTGCCAAAGAGACGCAGCTGTGCCGGCTTGACTGAGATCAGCCATAATCCCAACTTTGCCTTTTAAAAAAACACAATAGAGTTGATTTAGAGTCGCCGGCGTCAATATTGTAACTTCTCTGAGTGTGTGTGTGTGAGTGGATGATAAAGGTAACCTCAGTATGAGCAGAGTGAGGATGATTTCACAAAGCCGAAGAGTTAAAACACAATGCATGACAGTGTGGAAACGTGTGGGAGGCGTCTGTGACCTCAGCCTATTTCTGACAGCTGTCAGGCCGCCGTGTTTGCTCAAATAACACACTGTTCATGTCATTCACACGCCAAAAACACTGAATACGTCTACAAATAATGACTGTACAGTGCAGCGGTGCTCAAAGTGGGGGGGTCACAGGGGTCCTTTGGGAGGAGCCGGTGGTGAAATAACACCATGTATTTTCACAGTAACTCCATTCATAAGTAGCACAATTACTTTAAGTATGATTATGTTGGTCATTGGTGTCATACAGGAAATCATGTTACAAACCAATTTTAAAATCCTACAAGACACAGAAACACAACAGTGTTATTAAATAAAGTACCATCAGTATCAGTCAAACCTTCTACATTTCCATAACAGAGAGGAGGAATTAGGACAGATCCAACAGTCTGTTAGTTCAGAGCAATGATGTGGGTGAATCTTTTGAGTTCCTTTTGAGGAACCACACATGAAGAAGAAACAGCAGAGAAGAATAAAGGATGCATTTCACGCTCAGAAATTTACCTTTACCTGTTTTTTTAAAGAAAGAATCTTATCAAAATGGGTGACTGTGGCCCAATTTTTTCAGTTTATGGGTCCTCGAAGAAAAAAAGTTTGAGAAAAACTGCTATAATGAGCACATAGATTCGTATATTTGTCAATCTGAGGCCTTTTGCAATCACTGCCACATCAGTATGGTGCATTTCTTTGACAGATTAGCTTGCTAGCTAACAGTCGCCCATTTACACAACCAAGCAGATATGAATCCACATTAGCATTCAAATGGAGTCCTTTTTCTGGCAGACAGGTGAACATAAACACAACATTCACTCCACTTTGAGCTGTTTTTAATCACCAACACTTGATACTTAAATTTCAAGATAAATACAAACTTTCTGATGATTCGTTTGATGGCACATTTTCACAACTGACATCATTCGAATGTTCAGTCTTCCACCTGGATGCTCAAAAAAAATCCCATCATCCAGAAGTAGACCAGAGATCTATTTCAAAACCCCATTTTTTGGCCGGTGCAGTGGTCCATCTGTTGTGTGAACCAGTTTGGATAGTTTCTATAAATACATATGGGCTCATTTTGAACATTCTCCTCTTGAAGTAATGGCTTATTAAGCAGAGTTATAAGCACACGGTGGACTCAGAGGGCGTAAAAGCAGCAGGATCGACGCTGGCTGAAGAGGTTCATAAAGAGGTCGACGGCAGAAATACCAACACTTACCTGATTCGACTGCAGGGCTCTGAATTAGCTCGATCAGTGTGAAACTGTGTTATACTGGCAGACAAAGATCTGTAATGTTAGAAAATGAAAAGCCAAACACACACAGAAACACACAACTATGGACACACATGAGAAGACCACGTCTGTTATTTACACGTGATTCAAAATAACAAAAGATGGTAAAAACACAGTTATCGAAGTGGAAAATTGCTTCTCTGACACAGTTTCCAGTTATTTCACAGTTCATAAGGAACATTTATCAGCACTTTCAAAAACCAACCAAAGACTCCGATTTTATTGCCTTTTTAAAAGAAAGAAAGAAAGAGCCTGGAGAACCACAGATCATCTCCATCTCAGAGGAAAACGAGATGAATTACAGCGCAGATTGACGGCATGAGTCTGTTTTAATCTCAGTTTAATATCAACACTTTCAGTCATTTCAAATTTTACACATTGATACAAACGTCTCCCTCATAAATTTTAAAAGTAATGAAAGAAAAGCCCCCTGGTGTCAATCCAAACCCACCACTCACCATTTCAAGCTCACACGTTATGTCTTTTTGACTTTACAAAAAGATGTAATACAGACACTCGACAAAAATGTAAGCGAACAAATAAGCTCTTTGTTGAGATAATCCAAACTCAAAAACATTTTATTTTTTTATCTACTTTTTAAGCTTCCATTCCCTCTCACTAATGTACAGTATGTAATCT
Organism: Ctenochaetus hawaiiensis; assembly: GCA_029783645.1. NCBI lineage: Eukaryota > Metazoa > Chordata > Actinopteri > Acanthuriformes > Acanthuridae > Ctenochaetus > Ctenochaetus hawaiiensis. The sequence goes on along the minus strand of JAPZDY010000002.1, from coordinate 23,815,412 downwards.
CTACCGCTAGGGGACACTGTCTGAACAATGACGACAAAAGACATGGAAATGTGCGGGATCATGGGATTTGTTTATTTCATTGTTAAACAGCCTCTGTATCAGATTAGGAGCCGTCAGACTGACTGAGGTAAAAATGTTAAAAGACAAAGTTTGATCCATTACTTTTAGTCACATTTCCCAAATCTTTCTTCGCTCCCTGTCTGGAAGTTAGTGACCGGAGATAAAATAGCGTTTGGACATCTTTAGAAACGTTTGGGGAAAGTTTTGGACATTATAAAATGGAAATGTTACAAACTGTACAATTAAAAAAAATCAACATTTTGTTGCAAAGTCCTAAAAACTGATATAATATCAATACAGCTTCATGTCTAATTGATTATATGACTGATTCATTTAAAAATTAACAAGCTCATACACGTAAAATTTTAAAATTGTGTTTTGAGAAATTTTCCACCCCACAAACACATAAAATAAAAACATTTCCGATTATGTGTTCAGGTTTGCAACATATTTACATTTGGAGTGTGGACGGGGGAATAAAAGAAAACTACATCACCATTACTTCGACTCTACACTAAGACACTGAGGCAGGAAAGCTCAAGAAGTGCATTTCACTGCACACTGACCATGAAAGAGGATATCTGGAGATCGATTTTTCCACAGAATATCCTCATAGTACAGAAAACTCCCACAGTTAGAAGCTGCTCCGGCCTTTCAGCTTCGCAGGATGACTCAGCTCATCTCCTCTCTCCAGCGCTGTTTTTGTTGGCCAGGTGAACGGACCTCCGGAGGTGAAACGAGGAAGTTTTACCGGTCCCTTCCTTTTTTCTGAGGCTCTTTGACTGAATCTCTGAAAAGAAATCAATGAAGGGATCAGGACATTTCAGTCACAATACAGAAATGAAGCGAGAAGCTGCAGAGAGCGGCAGTAAAAAGCAAACAGTGTGTATCTGATACGACAGTAAAAACTGCACGTCTTTTCTTTGTCAGCATGAACCACACACTGCGTCATCTGAGTCAAAATACAAAACAAGGTCAAAACTTAAACATCATTCACTTTACAGAGAAAACTGCTGCTGAACAATAACATCTTTTATTTGAAAATGTAGCTGCAGTGAGTCTGTTACAGCCTGTCTTTGTCGTTTTTTAAGTGTTTCTGCAAACAAAGATCAGAGTTTTTGCTTTCATTAAGCAGAACAGCAGAGTTCACCCTGGTCAAACTGCTGACGACAGTTTAATTCTGTTCCTTTATCTCGTTATCGGCACACCTGAGGTGCCATGTTATTGTTCTGGGGGTCTAATAGTCTGAAAAATGCCCCTTTGGACCAAAAGCTCATTTTGTCCAACAGCCAAGTTTTGTACATAAAAGAAATGGAATATTATGTTGATAATAATGTTTTCATTAGTGTTTTATCACCTGAAAATAAAAATCATTATGTTTTTATTGCATTAAAATGAGCTCTTTTTTGACTATAAATTTGGATCTCGCCATGTTGCACCACCATGTTTTTACTGCTACATGCTTGGACATAGAGGGTGATTCACTTGGTTGCAATCCGCAACCTCACCACTAGATGCCACTAAATCCAACACACTAGAACTTTTACTGAAGTAACTTACTTTTTTTTAAACCAAACTGTAATTTTTTTCCCCTAAATTTAAATGTGATATGGACAACATTTACATCTAGCATATCTTCACTGATGCTAACGTATTCAGAAAAAGGTACATTTGACAGACTAACTGGTAACAACACTTGAGTTTCGACTGCTAAGACTTTGACTGCTGTTACTTGTTGTGTAGTCGGTTTAGATTTGCTGAATCATACTTTTATTCTCAATGATCAGACATTTTATCTAAGAAACCTACGTGCTAATGCTACGGCAATTCCGGAGCCTCAGAGGTTGAAGACAAAACGTGACATCAACATAGTTCTGCTATTGTCTCAGAGATCCTTCAGCCATATCAGATCTTGTCAGGAAACTTAAATGTAAAAACTAGGATCATCTTGGACCCGTTAAAATTTTTTAAATATTTATTTCATACCTGTA
>JAPZDY010000002.1:23797835-23809002 GCA_029783645.1 Ctenochaetus hawaiiensis | reverse complement strand
CCAACCTGTTTAGAATAAAAGTCAACTTGCCTTAATTCAGCCAAAGTTTTTAATGTGAGGCTGCAGCAGAAATTGATGTCTTTTTTGCATAGGCAGTGAATTAATACAGCATTTTTTTTCAGGGATGTTGCCACAGACACTCAGTATGTAAGTATAAGAACGGTGTTTTATACCTCATGACTGTTTATACTGTTTATACGTTAATTGTAGTTTATAAGGTAGTTTTTTATTTAGTTTAGTTATTGTAGTTTTATTTATTTATTTATTACTTTGCTGCACCGTGGGTCCAAGAGGACTGAAATTTAATTTATGCTGTATGTCGAGCATGTATAGCATATTTGACAATAAAGTTGACTTTGACTTTGACTTTTGAAATTTAATTTTAAATATTGCAATATTTTCAGTCACCATTGCATTACCTCAGCTGACAATAGAAAGTGACTTAACATACTTTTATTTGAATGAAAATCTCTGAGATTATCAACTTTAAATTTTTAAATATTTTAGGCCGAAGATGAGACATCCTTGCAGCGACTATAATCAATATTTTTACAAGAACAATGTATTAAAGGACTGTGTGGAAAAAACGGGTCACTTGTGTTGATAAATCTACACAAAATGATCACCTGAATCTGCAGCTCCGCTCGGCTTTAAAGCAAAATTTTTTAACCCAAAAGTTGATGCTGCATCAATGTGATTTCCTTAAATCGTTTCTGCTGCCCCCAAGTGGCCAAAAATAAACAGCTATTGCAGCTTTAAAGTCCTGAGCTGCCTCATTTTGTACTTTGATCACTCTGCGGCTACTTGACAGCTGAAGTTGTGTCGATTTCAATGAGTCGACTGCTGTTTTCAAGGTCAACGATTCAGTTCACTCCTTCATGGCTTCATGTCACAGACTCAAATAAAGAGATGAGAATAAAAACCTGATGAAAAAATCCTTGTGAGAGTTTGATTTTCTTAAACTGAAAACAAAACCACAAAGCCACGAAGGCAAACACGAGGAATTAGCTTTGCAAATGATCCATTTATATTTAAAGAATTCCCCTCGCCGAAGGTAATGGTTAAGTTTAATTCAGTTTCTATGGATACGGCGTTGTTGCTATGTGACAAAGCTGAAAGATGACTTGGAGAGTGTATGTGGCATGTGAAGACATGTGATGCATGTGAGCCTATACAGTTTGTGCTTTTGTATTAATCACACAAAGGGAAGAAAATATTGCTTTTTCCATCGATAGAATTATTCTTTAGGATGCTTTTTTTAAAATGCCAGTATTTTCAGTACTGATTCTATAAAGTCAGTAATGAATTATTGACTAAACGTTAATATTTCCTGCATATATTAACTTAATTTGTAATTATACAGCTGTGAGGTCGGGATTATTCTTTCCCTTCAGGCTAAAGCTCTGGGTGTGACCTGTTGCTGTCAAAGGACTCTGATTAACTGAATATCCAATTAGTCAGGGTTCATTAGTTCATTACAGCCGGTTCCTGCTCTCCTGCTGTTTTCAGGAGTATTTGGAGCCTCTGTGTTTTATTGATTAGGCTTCACCGAAACATCGAATGATTAAGAAACAGAAAGAAAAAAACACATAAATGCAAGTTTTCTCTTTCCTCTCGCTCTCTTTCTCCTTCTCTCTTTAAGTCTATCTCGAGTGCTGGAAGTCAAACGGCTGCTGTCGACGTTAAACGAGACGTCAGTTTATAACTCAGCATGTCTTGTTGATCGCTGCGGCTTTGATTATAGCCGTGCGAAATAACAGCTCGCCTCTCTGTGCAGCCTTCCTCGATCTGCTCTGCCGTGTGCCATTTAACAGCAGCCTTTTGTCCCTCTGATGTGTTTCCGTGATAATGGTTATCATCAGCGATGTGCAATGACACTGTTCTTTCTTCAGGCTCTCTGTCAGTAATTACACCCAAACATTTATTGATGAACAAGGTGTTTAAACTCACGCTCTCTCCTTCAGTTTCATGCTTGATTTTGTACATGAACTCTTTCTATAACTGTTGACATCAAAAACTTGCAAAATTTCACCACATTTGGATGAAAAATCCCTGATTTTTGAGGTAAAACAAGCAGAAAACTCCCTGACATTAAAGCTTTTTATCACATTTCATTATTAATTCATTAAATTATATTAAATGTTGCACTAAACTACCTATAATGCGTTAATTGTGTTATTTATCTGACCAACTGAGATCTCTCGTGGGAAGTTAGTGCAGCTTTTTGAAAACTCTGAGCTTCTGCCTGTCATTAAAAATGTGCTATTTATTCATGTACAAGGTTACTCACACTCTGCTGGATGTTAATTAGGTCTTGGACTCAACGTATAAGTGAGACGAAGGAACAGGAGGCTCTTGGTGCCTGTTCTCAACTCGGCAGATGGATAATTCTCCCACTTCTTTTGAGTCTTTCCTCAAGACAATATGGACTTAGAGAGAGAAAAAAAAAAAGCTAACATGGGCGAGTTATAATGAGAGGAAACATGATGGATTCAAGGTCATAAAAATGGAACACAGTTCATTACAGTTTCCACCACAGTCAGGGAGCAAAAAGAGCAGAGCAAATGAGAAGAAGGATGTGAAAACTGTGCAGAAAGATGAGGCTTTTTTAGTGTAAAGTTACAGCTCAAACTGTTTGTTTTTGTTGTAGTCAGAGATAAAATGGACTGTATTTTATTTCCTGCTTCACTTGTCTTGGCGACCATTCAACACAAGTTAGCATTCACACACAGTTTAGGGTTCAAGGACACTTTGACATGCAGATGCATCGACATGAACCTCCTGAGCTCAAAGAATCAATGAGAGACTCTCAGATCTGCCAGTTTAGCTGCTGTAGGTTTGTAGTTTTTGACCCTCGGATGGCTGTAAGGCAGCAGAAGAAGATCAAAACAACTGTGCTTTGAGCTAAAAACTAATGCCATAATGCTAACTTGTGCTTTAAAGTGTTTATCATGTTAAAACATCTCAGTTCAGTTCAGTGGTTCTCAAGCTCTTTCTTCTCTTCACACCCAAAACACAGTTTAAGCTCCTTGTCCTACAGTTTTTATCAATTAATAGCAACAATACGAAAAAGCGTCTAATAAAAATAAGGTTGTTTTAATACATATATATTAAAATCTGTTAATTTAACACATAAATGGGACATATCCATACAGGGTTAGTTACATACAGCTAAGTAACAATAATAACAATGATAATATTGTACTGTCTAATTTTTTAAATGCACAGGTTTCAGATCAATACAGACAGAATTTAAAAGGAAATAATAGTAGTGGAACATCTGTAAACAAAAAAGAATTCATTTTTAAAAAATCCAAGTCGTTTAATTATTTTTTTTTTACTTTCTCTACACAAATCGCATTCAGTTTACTAAGTTTTACTCCATAATTTTCCCCTGATCACTCGTGTCCCACCAGTGGGCCTCGCCCCACAGCATTAGAAACACTGGTTTAGCATGTTAGCATGCTAAAAGACCACAGAATTTAATTTTTTTTTTTTAATTACGCAATGATGGGTTATTTTAATTTATCCTAAGTCAGAGTCTTTACCAAGTTTAGTAATTCATGCAAAAATTCATTAGTCATTTCCTCAAAGCAACAAATTTCAACCTCATGGTGGCGCTAAAGGAAAATCCAGAGGACGGGCTAAGGATTGTAAACTGAGGAACACAAACATCAGAAAACTGGCAAGTTTGTTAAAAACTTGGTTTTACATTCATCTTCATTTTTGGTTTCCTGAGGGCAGAGAGCGATGAGAACCGTTGATGGTCTGCGAACTGAAGGAAAGTGGTTGGTAAATGGTTTAATTTCTGAGATGAAACCGATGATGCCACTTTCACTCCCTCAGCTTTCAGTCGCTCAGCTGAGTGCTGCTGAAACGTGAGAAGCCATGAAGACAATGTTCGACGTATCTTCACTTACAGGCTGCTTTTCATGCCGGACACCGAAAACACTCTGCGGGACAACAAGTAGATGTAACATGAGCACATAAAAACACATTCATCATGATGCTGCTGTGTGTTTAGATACAAACACAAACAGACAACACATGAAACAGAAGCTCCCCAGATAACAAAATATGATTAAATATGATGCATAATGTTGTTATTGTGAAACTGAAACCAGACTGAAATCACATTTTATGTTCAGTGCTTAATTATTGAACTCCAGAGCTGCGAGACGTGCACAAAGTTTTAATCAAATATTTAATTAAAAATATTTTGTTAGATGTTTCAGTCTGGACTAAAGTCATAAATCAACCAACAGACAAACATCCAAACCATCTGTAGAAGTCTGATGCCTGGTTAAACCTTATATCTGTTTTGTTTTTTGCAACCTGTTACAGCTGTCAGCATCAAGTGTCATATAACGTTTGATTCAGGACAACCTGAAGTTTTATTTTTGTCCATTTTTAAGTCCAGATTTTACATTTGCTTTGCCTGAGAGTGAATGAATTAAACGCTAACCCTGAGCAAATTACAGCCATTTTTTAATCAAATTATCTCAAAAAAGCAAGACATATGAAATAAAAGTACTGAGAGAGCTGAAAAACTCTGATTTAAATGACTTTTTAAAGCATGTGGACTGCAGCAAAGGTTCAAAAGTTATAGAAAAATTTAGGAACCACAGCAGTTTTTAACTATTTGTGACTCTTGAAGGGTTCAAAACAGTAAGAGCTCCTATTAAGATCTGCTTTTTTACATTTACAACAAGCAGTTGAATTATCCATCACAGTCAGCGGATAAATCCATCATAAAACAAACAGAGATGCTTGTTTCTCCACCAACAATGCAGTGCAGCTATAAGACACTGTATGTTCTGTGTGAAAGATGAGGTCGTCATGGATATTTACAGGAACAATGTGCAGAAACTAGTCGACTACATCGTCTGCGCCCACGGACGCACACCCACCTTTGATTAAAGGCAGCAAGTTCACACCCACTGGTGGTTGCTGTAAGTCATTGTGGGAAACAGGAAATTACAGTACCAATGAAGTGGCAATGTGAGACATGTTTAGGGGAACTCTGTGCAGCAAAAAAAAGTGAAAGAAAAACGAAAAAACTTCAGGGAGGAAGATTTATGATGTCTGTTAGATTAAATCTGAGCGTTATTACTATAATAAAACATCACACTGCAGGTTTTCTAACTGCAAAAAAAAAAAAAAAAAACCTGCCAGTGCAGCAGCTTTTTACAAATTCCAACATTAATCTCACTACACAAGCCGAAGAGATTATTCATGTTTTTGCTTTAAAAATGGACATTTTCTATGAATATTCTCCTGGTTATTCCCCCGTCAGGAGCCGAGTGCAGTGAGAAGGAAGCATTATGTAAACGCAGGAGCTCTGGACTGAAGAAATGAAGTACGGAGCGGCGTGTTGCTCTGGTTGTTGTTGGTGGTGGGCGGCAGCTGTTTTTACCACTGGAGCCTGTTGTTTCCTCTGACTTAATGAGCGTCAGGGCCACTTCAGGGCTGATGTCACCGTTCACCCCCCAACACAAGTGGCTATTCAGCGCCTGGTTATAATAGATAATGATAAATCATTATAACAGTTCGGACAGTGTGTGCAGTTTTTTTTTCACTGTAAAACATATTAAAGTCTCTGAATGCATTTTCTTATTTTCCAATAAGAATATTGTGAGCTAATATGTGAAGCTGATTGTCGAGTAAACTTATTACACAGCAATGCTGCAGAAATATGTTTTTATTTATTATATTATTACTGGTTTTTCAAAAGTAGCATCATTATTTTATATCATTAGAGCCACGTAGATGTTAACCTTCATCATTCAGTCAATGCAAAAGACTTTAACAGGCATCGATTTACCGATAAACATCATAACAGTTCAGAACCAACTCGTCAGGATTTAAAGTGTGAGCTAAAAGCTTCAGCTCTTATATAACAGATTGTATTAAATACAAGCTCTGATTTTTAATGATAGAGAGCAAAGAAATGTTCCTTCACTTTCACTTTTATTTATTAAAAAACAGACAGAAAGTCTGTGGTGAACACGAGCTGAGGAGACTTTCATCTTTTATATGACACAAAATATGTTGGTAACTGTCTCACATGTGACTTCTGAAGCTGTTTTTTGTGTCTTTAAATAGGCAGCTGCTAATTTGTTGCTAACTTGTTGCTAACTTGTTGCTAAATGAGACAACAGAGGTTGTCGGGGACGTTAAACGGCATCATGACAAACATGCTACATGATCTGCATTTACAGCCTCCTTGTCTTTCTACTGATGCTCTCACAAACCATCAAACCATCAAACTTGTCGGCTCATGAATCATATTGTGTGAATACTGAAATAGGAGGCTCAGTGATGGACGCTGAGGTCATGTGACTCAGTTTGTTAAGAGCCTAATGTTTGCTTTTTAATTGCTGATTACATTTAGATTTAAAAACAACCATAACAGTGATGTTAAATTGTGAAGATCATCCAGTTGAACAAACATTTAAGTGTCCTAAACTTTGTTCATCACTGAGTTCATTTCCTGCAAAAATCCAAAAGCAAAAGATTCCTGTTGATGTTTCAGTCAACAAAAAAACATCATGATCAGAATTTCAGCTTCTGTCTGCCCTCTTTGCTTGTTGATTCGCACCTGGCTGATGTTTTTAAAACCAAAGTCATGATATTAATAAAAAAAATACATCACCATGTTTATATAACCGAGTAAATCTCTCCTCAGGCTCTTCACAAATACATATTTTTCATTTCAAAACACAGAAAAGACTGTGAACCACCAGTCAAAGCTGTTTTTTGCTCTCTTGTCGACTCTTTTATATCATTCAGCTGATTCCTCCTGAAGGTTTCAAAGCCTCTGCCAAGGCTTTGTTGTCTTTTTGTTTCTTCAGACAGAAATAAAATCTCCTTCAGAATTTCATCGGAGCTCAAGAGAAAAAGCTGCAGTTAGTGAAATGTTAAAATGGAAAAGTACAGCTGTTTTGACAAAAAGAGGCTTTTGTGAGCTGCTGATTTTTGCTTCCTGTGATTTAATTTGCAAACCTGAAGCGACTGAGTTTAAATTCAGTGGAAAAAACAAACACACAGTGTTGAAGTATTAAATTATTCCACAGAGAGAGAACTTCTGTTCTGTAATGCACCTCAGTAATTGTCTCTTTATTCAGTAAAGTGCTGTTGAAAAGCTCCTTGTGCCTCTGAATTGCATGAGCTCTGTCTCCCCCTGCAGGCCGTTAGCGGAACTGGACATTTACTGTTAGTTTCCTGTTGCTACACTAGCTGTCACTGTAATACAAAGTATGAACGTCCAGCAGTTTGATCACACAATCAGTGTTTCATTGCTCACATTCAGGTTATAATCTGACTTTTTGCACTTTCCAAAGCTCCTGATTCTCATTTTTCAAAGAGATTACTTGAAAAACTGTAAAGTTTTCAGCTTCCATTAATAAATTGGAATCTTGTTGAATATTTTTCAGTGATGGAAAGAAAGCAGACTAACAATAACATCATTCATCTCTAAGATTTTAAATATGAAATCATTGCCTTTGTCCTTCTTCTCCTTGGATGTAATTTTGATGCAAATTCGCTCCCACTAATTTGCCTGATATCAGACAGAATTGTCAGCTCCATTTGAATCTGTCAGCTGTTATGTGCAGATTCAAAGGTCTCGACTCGGGCAAACACCTAATAGGTTCAGACAGACAACCTACTTTTGCACTCGGCGGGGCATTTGCTCACCTGAAGCCCCAGGAAACTGACTCACGTCTCTGAGAAAATGATGTGGAGTTTTCAGAAGTGTCTGCGAGCGGACAAAATCATCTTTATTCCACACAAACAGCCCATTATGCTGCTGCTCTGCAGCTGACCCTGACATTTTTTATGTCTTTTTCCACCTTAAACACTCTATCAAGACACCTGGGTGTTGGAAAAAGAGGCCGGTGTAACAAGAAGCACAACCATCTCATCCTTGGATGTGATTATTGGAGACTGGAAATCATGATTTGATTTTGCTCGTGTTGTGGTCAGTTTGGGCTCGATGGCCTTTGGCTCAGGATGAGCTCAGACTTTTAAAATCCCTTTTTTTTTTCCTTTCCTAATTTTACATAACACAAAAGCGAGCTGAATAAAATGCCAAGCTCATCATGTAGCTCATTCTTGTTCGATTTCACAGCTCAAAATCTGTGCGCGGTCCGTCCTCATTACGCCACCGAGCGCTAAAGGGCGCGTGAGTCATCGTGGCATATCTGAGTGACTGGGCTCTGTGAGACGCCGCATGCAGACGAGCCCACGTGCTGCCTCTTTTTTTCTCACCACTTCAGCCCGTGGTGATGTCATAACCAGAGACTTCCTGAACACAGGGTTCATTCACAGAGCCGTCATCCCGGACACAAGGGGACCAAGCACCAAACAAGCTGTCACCATGGCAACTGCAGGCTCCGGGCATGTGAGTCCCCCCCCCCACCCCCCCTCCTCCTCCTTGTTGTTGTTGTTTGCTGTTGGAGAGAGGAAGCTGTGTGTGTGTGTGTGTGTGTGTGGTGGACACACAGAAACGTGTATCTGTGTAAATAACATAAGGTCAAGCTTTCAGTAACGACGACACACAAACGTGTCAGATCTCCCATGAGTCCGTCTGCTCAGGATGGCAGGGGGGCAAAGGATGAGTCACTGTCTGCTGGACCTGTAAGTGTTTTAAATTTTCCTCTCATGTCTCGTCCATCTGACAGCAACGCATAAAAAAGCTCATCACTTAGTCTTTAAGTTGCCTCTTGTGTCCTACCAACAGACAAAACCTCCAAAACACCCAATTTACATTTATGATGGGAAAGAAAAGCAGGAAATTCTTATATTTAAGGAGTTTTAAACAGCTCATGTTTGACATTTTTGCTTGATAATGATGGAGATTTGCTTGATGCAGATTATGAAAACTAGCTTATCATGAGGTTAATCATTGCATTTCTACATAAAATACAAAAATAGAGATTATTATCTTTAATATAGTTATAAGATCATGTTAAATATGTATTCATGAAGTCAATCTGCAGAGCTCAAAGGCTGTAATGAGACTAAAGAAACCTGCTCATCCTGCTGACAAACAGGTACAGAAATAATCCAGACTACAAGGCAAATTATCCTCAAATGTGAGACTTCTTAGCTCATTCTGCAGACTCGAATATAAAAAGTAATTTTTATTTCTACAAACTTTAAGAAGAGTTTCTAGCAGAAGCATAAAGGGGCTACAAGCTACGTTTGTTTTAAAACTTTTAATAATAAAAAATTATTCTCGTGTCTCGAAAACTGATGAAAAAAGATGAATTGAAACAACACAATCATGATGAATATGGTTATTATTTATTGCTACTTTTAAGGATACAAAAATAGCATTAAGCAAAGACTTTTTTTTAAGGAGGCACAAAAGTGAAAGAATGAGACGAACACATGACGACTATCAACACAGGAAAATAAAAATAAAAACAGTATTAATAACCATTTCATTGCCAAAGATTTCCTCAAAGATTGTAAAACAATTATAACAAATGCATAAACAAAAACCTATAAAGAGGAGAGTTAAAAGTTTTAGGTAATTAAAATAATTCAGAGAAAAAAACAAGGTTTGACATTGTATTAAACAGATAAAATATATGACGATAACTATAACATTCTGTATATTATAAACACAACAGACAGGTAAAAGTTACACGATCGTCGACTCAAACTTTATCGTAACACAAAGACAATCACACGTTGTGTCTGATATTTACAGAAAAAGGGGGAAAACAAACTATTTCATAGATTACATTCAAGAAATGTCAAATGCACCTGTGCTGCACTGGCTCAATGAGAAACATCGTTAACAGATCAATGTTAGCTTCACCAATATTACAAAATAAAATCTTATTTTCTATCAAAGGGTCCATATCAAATATAAAAAAATTTAACCTCAGATTTGACTCCTGTTATGTTTTTTTTAATGATTTATTTTCCCTTTTAACATTTTTTTCTCTTTACAATCGTACAAATGGCACCTTTACTGCACTTAAATTCAGTCTACTACTACAAAAATATCTTTTTAAACTTCAGTTTTTTGTCATGAAAGCTGTAATAGCACATCAGGTAAACACACTGCACTTTCCCAGCTGTGCTCACAGTGTGTATAAAGTATTACAGAAAATAAAATGTGCGCATTTATTTTTTTTCATCAGCAAGCATGAAGCTTCTGCATAGGCAGGCGTTTAGCTTTGAGTATACTGATTGTCGTTATGGACGCAAAGTTCAGCTAAACACAAAACAATACACACATTTTTAAGCTTTGGCATATTTTGCTTTAGACTGTGGAAGAAGCCACAGATGTTTTTCTTTTTTTTTTTTTACAATCAACTTTAAAGAACAAAAATGAATAAAACAAACCAAACAAAAAAAAAACGTGATAAAAAAAAAAAAAAAGCAAGAACACCACCTTTAAATTTGAGTGTACAAAACCTGTCATGAGTCAGTCTTCAGGTGCACTTTTAAATAATTTTAAATGCAAGATTGAGAGAAAAAAAAAAACAATCAACTCAAACATGGAAATGATCTAAAAATGTTGACCCGCGCTGTCGCTGCAGCATCACAGGCCCGTGTGATGAAACCACTTTGGCTTTGTCACCTGAATATAATGCGATATATCGTTTATGAATATAAAAATGGCACATTATTCACATGACTCCATATTATATAAAAACAACAGTGACCCCCTGTTATTGAAAACAGTGCATATTAGGAGGCGTCACCATAGTTCATTTGTATGTGATTAAGGCAGGTGTGAGCTCCGCTTCAATTAGAAAAACCGCTATTAAAATGAGATGATCAGCATGTAAGCTTCGGACCGTCTGTCCATGTAAAACTGCTTCTTATGGAGAAAACACACAGACGAAACACACACTTTGTGCAAGAACAATGAAGTGAAACGATGACGAGTCTTTTTTGGCCACGAGAAATATTCTTAAAACATTTTGCATTCGGTCTGAATTGTTGGTTCGATGTGAACTTGCCGACCAATTTTCTTTGATAAGAAATGTCATAAATGTAAAACTGGTGCGCGCAGCATCACTATCATTTAAACTGCAAACAAGTGGGAGGCAAACAGGTGTCAGTTTATTGCCTGGATATTATGGCTAATGCCGTTCTGGGCCTGGTTACATATTAGTTTCCCTCATTTCATCTCTTTGTT
>JAPZDY010000002.1:23758682-23783165 GCA_029783645.1 Ctenochaetus hawaiiensis | reverse complement strand
CAACAAGATTCACGAACCTGACAGACAGAACGTTCGTCCAATCACCTTCCAGCTTTATTTCTGAAACACCCTCCCCCCTCCAAACGCTGACTAAACTCTGTTTCCCAGATGGAAATGTGAAATAAATCCTATGGATTTATGGAACCATCCATCTTGTTGTGTCTCAGAGTTCAGCCTGAAAATACTGAGGTGTGATTTTTGGTCCATATCACTCAGCCTTAAACTGACATCAATATGAGACTTAAAAAGAGGAAGAGTGAATATTAATCACTGGATTTGGGGGTCATTAATATTAATTAAACAGCTGTCAGTCTTACAAACACACTGCACACTAACGACCATGTTTTGAGTTCAAACTTTCTCATTTTGTAGTTTATCATCATCACACTTCAGCGTCATCGAGGCATCGACAGAAAACCTCTGCGCCCTTTGAACGAGTCTTTTTTTGGACGACGACACAAAACAAAGCGGATGACACCAGCTGGGGGGGGTTTTCTGCCCCCTCAAACACACCGTCAATGACACAATCCACTCATCACCTGACAGACGCATCACAGGCGTCACCGCCAGCGACTTCATGCTTGATCGGTTCCCGCCGACGGCGACCGTTCTGAAGTTCAGACAGGTACGAGGCCATTGTTCTGCCCTGATGTGGAGGGCAGAACAATGGCCTCGTACCTGTCTGATGTGAGCAGATGTGAGACGACAGTTATAAAATGATATTATGTTCTGCGTCATGATTTTTTACAATGACAGGAGCAGATTGGATGCAGACTGTGTCACGCTGATAATGATGAACGCCGCGTCTCGGTCGGGGTGTTGGTCGAGGCTTGATAAAGGTCCTCCTTGTTTGAGTTTTGATTACAGCATGTGCTTTAATAACACTGTGTACACACACACACACACACACTGATGTGTCCAAACACAGACTTTACTGCCCTGCACATACAAACAGGTACACAGACACTGAAACATGCAAAGCCGGCCTGCTGGATGGAAACCCTGGACACATAAAGACGTCTTTGTGCTCATCAGCTCAGCTCCAAACTCATTTGAATGTGGGTTCCTTTTTTTTACGATGTTTACTTTGTGTAAAGTTTTGTTGCGTCAACAGGAACCTGACACGGGGAGCTCGTTAAACCGACCGTATCTGGATTAAACACCTTCTTTTCACAGATGATGTCAAGTAGCACAAAAAGTTACCAGGGTAAATACTGGACGTGCACATTTCTGCAGCGACAACAGATACGTTGAAACTTTATGACTTAATTTTCAGTTTTACGATGTGACAATGCCGCGGTTGAGGTCTGATTAATTTGAGGTGCAAAAACCAAATGTCAGGGTTCGGAAAAGATTCAGCTTTGGTTTAAAATACCGGATTCGGTCGCCACAAACTCGGCTGGAAAATGTCCTGATGTCTCATTAAAAAAAAACACCCTGTTTTGGCAGTTTAAGTAAAGCGTGGATTCGAACAGCAGCTGCCCAGCTGACACCACACCACCCAGCTCACCTACATACAATCTGAACCACGTCACCATCGTATGTGTCCTGATGCACAGATGCTGATAAGATACGTACGAAGCACATCTGTAGTTTGCAGAAAACACACGGCAGTAAGAGTCAAAGTGTTTTATGACTGATGTTTCTTACAGCACTCGATGGGATGCGAGGCCACCTGGAGGGAGACGTGCTGTCCTCCGGGCTGAGGTATGTGCACACGAAACACGAGTCGAACACGAGTGTTTTTCCGGCCGACGTCCGTCTCGCCCTTCCTCAGCTCGATGTCGGCGTTTCGGAGCTTCAGGATTCCAGCACAGTCGATTCTGCGTGGAACAAGAAGCGTGTAAGCGAGACTCATCACAGGGATTTTTTGCACTGAACAGAGAGCTGAGATGGTAGAAATGCACATCTTTATGTTCTCACATTGCTTTCATGTTGTTCTTTGGCTCCAGGGGGATCTCCAGGATTTTGGTGCCGTGGATGATCTTCTCGTAGCTGGTGGTCGTCACCGTCTTGCCGGTGATGCGGTGGACTTGATAGAAAGCGTGAGGCTTCAGGATGCGTTCATCAGCCGTACCGATGAAGATCTGCAGGCCGAGAGGCTCCTTCCCTCTGTAGCCATGCAACTGCGAACACAGACATCACAAACCAGATCTCATCAGGTCCGTTTTGGACCAATGAAACAGAGATACATCAGGAAAGAAACGCTTGAGTCGCTTTAAACTGTTTGTTCCTCTAAAACAGTGCATTTCCAGATGTTGCTTCACCCCCCAGAGGTGGCTAATCAGTGTCAGACCCACGTGTAGAAGAGAAACCAGCAGAAAACTCACATCCCACAGCCTTAAAGCGGCTCTGTCGTTTAGAAAAAGAAAATGGATTCAGGAGGCGTCACGCGTGAACTGAAACTATCATGAGCATCCAAGTTTGACTAATTCAACGTCCTGCTGCAAAAATTAAAAGTATCATTGAAGCTGTGAACCTCAGACGGAGAGAAAGAGGGAGAGATGTTACTTTTACCCTGAAAGTGTCTTCTGAGGAAACCTGCAAAAAACCACAAAGCATCAACGCGCATCTAAATGCTGTTTTTGTGCAAACAGTGTAGTGCAAAAAAAAAAAAAAACCTTTGTCACAGAATTGAACCACGACCTGGTTGCAGAACAAACGTTACAGGTAACTTTGCGCCTTTTTTTTTCTGAGAGATTATATAAACTACAGAAAATGACACAGCAGTCAGTCTGATTCAGAGGAAATCCACCTTAAATCAAAAAAACACCATGAAATTTCCACATAATTTATATCTTATCTTAAAATCTAAATGTGCTACAGATGATAAAAGATTGGAAAAGGTTATGACAGTTAAACCAAAACTGTGTTTGATAAAAAAAAAACATTTTTGTTAACTAAAATGCTTACAAAACTAATCAAATTTTAAATATATTTATCCAGAAAACGTCTTTAGTTTCATATAAGCTGCATTTAAACAGCACTCGTCTTGTCTTTTGTCACAACATGAGTCAGTGTTCATTCATTCACCAACACATTCATGTGTTAACCTGCTCGTTATTAGGATCACATACACTCACACACTGATGAAGAGCAGCAATTTGGAAGTTCAGGACACATCGACATGTAAACTGGAGCAGCTGAGGATCAAACCAACCACTTCCTGATAAGCTGATGTCTCCTGAACCTCCTTAAACTTCCTCAGTTTGGTCAAATTTTGTCAAAGAAACGTGGATGAGGAGGCACTGATGTGCACGTCGACTCTGAGTGTTTGTGTTGTTTAACCTCCTCTGAACCTCTTAAATTTTGCCTCTGTAAAATTCAAGATTCATTTAATTACCATTTTGCAAAACAAAGTTATACGACTAAATGCAGTTCAGATAATAAAAAACAAAGAATAATGTTAAATGTATTAACAGTTAATAAGATAATCACATTAAAACCTTATTCTACATTTTAATGTGAGGATAAGTTAAGAAATCTCACAGTTTGAGGATAAAAGTCTGGTGGTAACGGTGGCGGATACTTCTGTATCTGTTGTCAGAAGATAACAGAGTGCGTATTGTCTTGAATTATCATAAGAAAACCAGTGTTATAAGAAAACTACAACTGCTACTAATAAAAAATATAATGTTTTTAAAAGATAAAAACTGAAACAAGCTCTAGAAACTGTCTGAAACTGATCAGATAAAGGTGATAAATAAAAATAAAACTGTGACTGAGGCTTTTTCTTCAGAAGCTTCATCCGGCCTGAACATCCATCACATTTCAGAAAAAGATGATCCGCGTGGATGAAAGCGACCGACGTCACGGCAGCTGCAGAATGTGAGCAGAAACTATGGCAACATGAACGAACACACCAGCTCCCATATCCAGGTAGCAGCCTGACACACACACACACACACACACACACACCCACACACACAGTGTAGCAGAGGAAGCTGACTGCAAACACTCAGCAGGCCGAGCAGGCGAGCGAGTGGTCGGCCGGTTGTCATGGCAGTGGCAGGAGGCAGTGAGTCATGACAGAGAGCAGCGTAGGAAAAGTGGAGGGCACGAAGCTCGGCGAGAGGAAGAAGAGAGGGAAAAAAACACAGAGGGCGAAGGAGAAGACGAGGAAGAGAGAGAGAGAGAGAGACGAGGTGAGGGAGTGCAGCCGTGGCTAACCAGGCCTGACCATCTGATTGGCCGGGCAAACCGGGCAGAACTGACCTCAGGGTGAGGCGTTTGTGGACGCGCAGGAAAGTGGAAAAGAAGCAGCAGAAGCTTTTGACGCCAACAAAACAAACCAAGAACAAGAAAAAACAGCTTTGACAAAATGTTGCCACAGTAACACAAAGAAGAGGAAGTCGAACTTATTCTTGGACGGAGAAAATCAGGCCGAAACCGTGTCACAGCTGATTTTTTTTACATGTTTGAATTCTGTGTTGCATTTGTTTAAACACTTTTTTCTGATCTGCATTTATCTGAACCACAACCACTTTTCTTTTCCTTTCTTTTGTTTTACAGTTGTGTTTCTGGAGGCTGAGTGTTTCAACACTTGAAGTCGACTTTCTAATACGAGACCCACACAGTCAACAAACCAGTGTGTAAGAGGAAGTGAGGGACAGCTGAACACAGGTCTGTTTGTGTGGTTCAACTCATCGGGGGGGAGAGAAACGTGCACGACAGCTGATTATATATTACTCTAGAAGGCAGGAAAAACCCAGACAACCTGTCGCCACCTGACCTGAGTTCAGTTTTGAGGGTCGCCGTGAGGCTGCGATGTGGTTACACTGGTGTCCTGCAAAAGGCTGTCAGTTTTTTTTCTTTAAATTCTATATGTGATGGTACAGTTAAATGATTTGATCTCTGTTATTTATACATGAGACAGAATCAAACTGTCTAAAGTCATAAAAACAGATCCAAGATCAGTTTTTAAACTCAAGAGAGGAAATCAACTCAACTTGTGTCTTTTAACAAGTTTGACAAGTTTGAAAAGTGTCACATGCACATTTCTGCGCTTATTTTAATAAAGAATATTATCCTATTCAGTGAGCATAAGATTTTTTTGTTTTTGCAGTGTTATTAAAGGAGCTCACACTGTTGTGTCTGGGTTCAGTGCACGCTTTATGATTTGTTTCAGGAAGTGAAAAAACAGCAAACGTGCTGTGAGAGCAGCCGGAATAACTCACACACAGTCATTTTCATACAGCTGGCCCTGGGCGCTAACACCACCGTGTGCATAATGAGTAGGAAATGCCATTACATGCGAGCCGTCAGGGCCGCCTGAGGCTCCCGACTGGACGCCAAGACTGATGGACAGACCTGACAACACGCCTCTTTGAATTGCACTGTTACATTCATAAGCTGCTGCTCATTTTTTAAAGCATTTTGTTCAGTTAATTCTGGTTAAAGCCAAACCTGCACAACAGGATGTCCTCCTGTGGGAGCTTTGACCGCACCCCGGCTGCCCTCCGTCTCGTAGTGAGCCCGGTGATGTGGCTTGGGCTGCACCTCGATGTGGAGTTCGTACTGGTCGGTGCGACTGGCAATCGGCCATTCAAGTGGCGGGAGAGAAGCCACGGGGATGCTGCAGAACATGAAGGACACAAGGAATGAAAGTTATGCTCCTTTCAGGAGATGTTACAGTAAATTGTGTGGGATGTGTGAGCTCTGGTCTTCCTGCTTGTTCACCTGCAGATGCTGGGAACCAGCGGCTTGGACCAGATCGGGGGGATGACAAAGAAAGGCTCTGCAGCAGGTTTGGTTTTGATGTCCCGCTCAGAGGTCACCAGGTAGTTCCCCTCCACGTGGTTCTCTGGGTACAGAGTGTAAACCTGGTTGGACGTCTTGACTATCTTGGTGGGCACCAGGCCTGGTTGACCAGAACCAAAATCATTCATGGTATCTGCGAGGCTGTTGTGGGTGTAGTGGACACCAATGTTGTGATCTTCACGGCCGCCGTGAGGGGACGGACTGCGGGAGCGATGCCCGGGCACCAGGCTGGGGTTCCTGTACATGTCGTAGGTGCGTTTGCCCTGTGGGGAGGCGGAGCGGGAGCCAGGTCTTGGAGAGGGCGAGCGGGGTCCCAGGCAGCCGTCCTCTGCTAGGCTGGTGCCCGGTGAAGTTCCCGGGGAGGTGCGAGGGGAGCCAGTGTGGATGTTCTGAAACCTGGGGCAGAGGTCTCCGGGGTTCTGGCCACTGCTGGGAGACACACAAGGAGACGCCCAGGGGGAGTAGCTCTCCGAGTGCCAGCTGGTGGAGGAGTTGCTGCTGGCGGGGCTCAGGCACTGGGGCTCACGGTAGGAGAGGTTTTCATGGCCGGGCACGGTGAGGGTGGGTCTGGGGTTATTGTTCAGGTGCGGGTTCTGCAGGGAGTCCCGGCCGTGGTTGTAGTGCTCCCTGGAGGGGGTGATCTCGATGCGTGGGCTCAGGGCCAGGCCTGCAGGACGGCTGCTGTCCAGGTAGTTTCTGGCCTCCTGGCTCTCATAGGCGGCAAGGACCTCAGTGTTGTGTTCACTGTAGGGACTGCAGGACTTGATGCCGTACGGCGAGGCCTCCTCCAGAGGGAAGGCCTGCTCAGACTCGGGGCTGAGGACCTTGTGAGACGCGAGGTTGGGGTCATCTGGAAGGGAGGACGGGTGAAAAATAAGAACAAACAGCTTGTGAAAAACATGATTAATACTTCTGAAACAGCAATATGATTAAATTCTTTAGGTTTGCATCTTTCTAAATGAGACAAACAACCAAAGCTGCAAACAAAAATCTCATTTTTTTAAATTTAACGTCAGTTTTTAATCTCTTTTTTTTTTTAATAAAACACGACATCTGCCAGCTGAAGGAGGCTTCTTCGTGTTGACATTTGTGATTTTCTCTCACATGGCTGCTCGAAACGATGACCGAGGCGCCTGTCAAATTTTTTACTTCCTGTTTTATTTTCATTCACACGATTAAAGCTCGCAGGGACAAATATCAACTCTGAGCTCCTCAAAATAAACCAGAGAGGAAGAAAAGTCAAACTCAGGCCGCCAAGAAGCGTCGGACAAACCTTGATCCCCCCCCGCAAAGTCGCTGCAAGGTGGTTCATATTCAAACAAGTACTCAAACTCCAGGTCCTCATCAGGGCAGTTGACTCGACTGAGCTCTTCCTCCAAATCTTTCTCGTCGTAAAAAGAGGTCATCTGTCTCAGTTTGTTCCTAACGACTCCTCCGGGTTCGGGCCAAGCGACGGAGACGCGGCGGTGATGTGGATTTGGGGAACCTGCTCAAGTGCCAAGTGATGCATCGATGAGCTGCAAGAGGTGAAGCGCACAAGTTTCCTGTTTCAGCTCGCAGCAGTTATTTTCGGATGAGAGGCGGGCCTATTTTCACACCGAATGCAGAATCTTCGAGTTCATCTCTGTGTCTGATCACGCCTCCTCTGCGCGCTGATGCGTCGGAGATAAAAAAGCAAAAGTGCAGCTCGGAGGTGGTGAATTTACTGCCCCGTTCAAACACATCACAGCGGGTGTTTCTGACAGACTCTGCAGCCTGCTGCTGCCCCCGGGTGTCTGACATGTTGCAGTGGCACAGCAGGGCGGCTGACTGAGCTCATCACCTGACAGACAACTGTGCGTTAAAACGGCTGCGGAAGCGTCAAAAACAGGAAAAGGGATGGATGGATAAGAGAGTTGGACTTGAAGTACATCAAACTGCTCCGCGCCATCTTTCTCCCTGTGGATCTGATTTCATTCAGATCTAATCAGCCAGTGTGTTGTTGCACTGTTTTCTTACAATTCACAAACTGAGCGGGATGGGACTTGAGGGAATCCCCAGATTTACGCACGACGCAGCGCAGATACGCGGGCGTTCCTCGCAGTCGAAGCCCACCCAGCGGGCCGGCAGCCTGTGTGCTCAGTCAGCAAAACAAACAGACCGACAACACAGGAAACATTATGTTTTATGCTCTTTTTCGGTGTTTTGTTTTGTTTTTTTTTACTTGACTTCAGTTTTGTTATAGATTCACAGATTATAGATTCACAGAACCCGGATGAATCAGAACCCGTGGCGGTAAAATGGAGCGAACATAGAAATAAATGCAAGAAACGGGAAAATATATAATTGCACCATATTTAAACCTTTAAACGAGCCAAACTGAGGACGCACGAGACAGAATCTTACAGTCTTACAGCCCCACATGTACAGATGTCAGGTAAGCTCAGGTAATTAGATAAACATATTAAATAATATGACACTGGCTCTCTTTTAATATTATAAATTAATATCTTCTTATGTAACTCTACACTTTGACACAGTTAAAAACGTGTTAGCTTTTAATATATAAGTATAACTGTTATTTACATGTATTAGCTAAAATCCAAATTCGGAGACACTTTTCCCTTATTAGGAGTCTTAAACTGTTAATTACTACAATTAGGCTTCAACCCGCTGAGTTTAATTGGCTCCGTCTTTCCTCCTTAAATATCTGGGATGCCAACGCGCGCGTGTCTCTCTTCCCAAAACATCAACATCTCCAACAATCTGTGAACATGTTAGACAGACATCCGACACACGGCACCGCAGCTCACACCAACACAGGCTCAAACACTTCAATCACTGCGAATAGAAAGTCAAATAGTTTGATTACCAGATAATCACAACACTTCAGCAGTACCTTGATCCATGGACCGCATGGTGTGGTACTGTGCCAGCCTCCAAGTCTCTCTGAACATCTGGACACAAAAAAATAAAAATAAAAAAAGCGAAAAAATCAAGAAAAAGAAAAGAAAAGAGTCACTTTCCTCCAATAATCATAGCAGAGAGAAAAAAAAACTCTCTTCGGTTTTAAAAAAGAAAAAAATAAGATGTCGAAAACTTTCTGTTCTCTCGTTCAGAAACTTGAAGCTGCGACACGGCAGCGGCGCGCAAACTCCGTCTGCGTATTCAGAAAAACACGCATCAGCTACAGCGACGGTCTGGTATGAAGTCCCCCTTCCTAGAGCTCTATAAGGATTACTTGAGTATCAAGAGCGGCTTCCTTCCCCGCTCTGGGTGTTTATAATGGTCCAATGCTGTAAAATAACGGGATTCCCTCAGTGTTTCCTCCTGTTTGTGCGCCTTTGCCATGGAAACCTGGAGCCGGTCCATGTCGGAGACTCAGGGCTTTCCTGCAAAGCCCCACACTCAGGAATCCATGACGTCTCCGGCTCCTGCGCCAAGGCATTTCTGCGGCTTCTCTCAGACAGTAGCGCACAAGAACTTCATTGTGGGGATGAAGAAATTACTGTAGGACGCTGTAGCAGAGGAGGAGGAGGAGGAGGAGGAGGAAGGAGGAGGAAGAGGAGAGAAAGTACTGATAGTTCTAAATTTATTTAACACAGTTTACAAGACTTTTCTGTCAACTAATCCTCCAGTTTGTTAGAGATTTTTCCTTTTTTTTTTTTTTTTACACAAACCGGCTCTGAAAAAGGTTATTTTTTGTGAGTTTTGAGTGAAATTAAAGTGGTCACGCTTGGTTGACATTTTGAACGTGGAACATAGAGAATTCCATTGTTCCCATTAGAGGGAAGAAGCCACTATCCTTTTCCATTTCCTAATGGAAATCTGCAGCTTCTTATAATACTCGCCTGTAAAAAAAAAAGAGGATAAACAAAACCACTACATTGACTGACCCCAGAGGACAGATTTTAAAGGTTAGGTAAGGTAGCAAACGAGGAATATTTTGGATTACTGGTGCTAAAATACCCTTTTAAAATGAAAAAATCTAGGTTAGTTTTGCTGTCAGACATGAAAAAATACCCTTTTCATTTCCACACGTAACTTTATTAGCTGCTTGTGTCAACACACACAAGTACCTCCGGTCACTAAAACATAAAAAGGAACGCCGTGAAGTCTCAGACTGGCACTCTGCATGAATAAATCACATGTTGTATAACAGACGTGTGGATATTTCCACCACCACCACCATCATCATCATCATCATCATCACTATCTGCAGTCGACGGCAGCATTTCATGTTGGCAAACAATCATATGTACATGTCTGAGTCATGTCTCACTTTAATGTCCTCCAGTTTATTAAAAGCTCTCGTCCTCTGAGGTCTCCTTTTAATTTCTAAACAGATGATGAATTTAAAGTTATAACCATCCAGCTACATAAACAAGCTCGTGGTTTGAGAACTAAAAAGGAGATGTTCTTCATTTTGCTTTCATCCAAACAGGCAGATGTTTACAGATCGCTGTCTCTGGTTGACTGCCACTGTTTAATAATCAGAAATAATAAATCCAGGTGATTTCAGGTAGAGACAGTGTTGTAAGCAAAAAAAAAAAAAAGGGGGTGAACCCGTTGGAAATGTAGTCCAGACTGTTGTTGTGCTTCGTCTCTGGGTAAAGAACACACAGTTCAAACTTATACATTTGCTTGAGTCGAGAAACAGGTAGTTGAAACGGTTTCAAGAGAAGCTGTTTTAACATTTACAGCTTCACGTGTCGCCCAGGAGAGGAAGCTGTAGTTTAAAAGAAAAAAAAACACACCCAGAAGAGCCAAGTTAAACTATACAATCCTGATCGGCTGCCATGAGTTGAGGCCTGCTCTGGTGCGTTTAGTGCAGAGAAAAAAAAAGTGGATGTAAAAAAGAAAAATCCACAAATGTATGATTGGATTTAGCAAAGCCATTTTCCTGTCTGAACTTATTCCAGGTAGAAAAAAAGCTTCCCCAGTGTCCGGTAGCTACGTGGACAATGTTGGCTGTTTGTGTTTGCAGGACATTTCAATGCAGTTTTGAGCCAAAAATGTTTTTTTTTAAATACAAATACATTTATTTTCACATCTTTTGGTTAAATAAAACCAGAGCCAAGGGGTCATTAGCTCTGCTGGGAGGTGGTTAGCTTAGCGAAAGGTTGGTTAGCATTGCCAGTAGATGGTTAGCCAGAAGACGATTAGCTTAGCCAGGGAGTGGTTAGTTTAGCCAGATGACAGTAAGCTTAGCCAGGAGGAGATTATCGTTGCCAAAAGGGTGGTTAGCTTAGCCAAAACTTGACAAACAGAAGGTGATTGGCTTAGCTAGATGGTGGTTGGCCAGGAGGTGATTAGCTTAGGCAGAAGTTGGTTAGCTTGACCAAGAGATGGTTTACCTATCTTAAATGAATGGTTTTAAGCATGGGGGAGCAGTTTAGCCTGGATCTCAGGCAGTTAATCACATTATATCTCCTTAAAATTTTATTTAGCTTTGGCAGAAGTTGGTAAGCAGAAGAAGGCAGGTTAGCTATTTCTCTGGTCTCTTTGTTATTGCCAGATGTAGCTTTAAATTCATCACCTGCAAGTCACTCTCCAATCCATTTATGGATCCATTCCTACTCATGCTTTGTCAGTTTATCCCAGTTACATGTTTTTGCTTTCATGCTTCTGTAACATGACCTTTGACCTTGATCTGTACCTGCCTACCTGTATCAGTAACCACCTGTAAAATCATTTCAAATCAACATGTCTGCCTGAACTGAGTAACTGCACTTCTGTTGTTGCCATTCTTGTGAGAAATTCTCTGAAATTGTTAATAACTCTGTTATGTTGGCTGTTGAAATGAAAACAAAAACAGGAATGTCGCCCAGCATTTAGCATGATGTCATTATTTAGACTGACTTTCTCTCAACACCCTCGGCTCTGACCGACTTCCTGCAACCCTCACAAAGTATATTTGGCAGAATGTGCTAAATTCAGCAGTGTGATATGAAACCATGACACTGGGACAAAACAAAAAAAGGACATTTGTTTCGTCCCAGCATTGAGTGAAACATTTTGGGTGACTGAACCCATCGGTTGCATCGGTTATGTCAGACCCGTAGGAAAACATGTGTAGTTGTGGAGAAGTGACGGAGGAAATCAGAGGGTCTGTTTGGTTTCGAGACGCTGATTAGTCTGAGAGACTTTTTTCTAGACGGCCGGATGAACAAGGTGACAGCGATGAGTCTGTAAACCGCTGCGACCGAAGCCTTCGCCTTGGGGGGGGGTAACCTTCCAGCAGCCTCGTCTACCAGATGTAAATTCCTCCACTGTTACGGAGCTCTTATGCAACTCAAATTATGAATGAGTAAATGAATACGGCACACGCTCAAGAAAAGGAAAACCGCCCGTGTCCAGACGGCCAAGTTTGCACTTCCGTCATTTTTTTTTTTTTTTTTTTTTTTAAAGTCAAGAGAACCCACTTCTTCCGAATTCATGCAGTTTTTTCCATCACTGTGAAAACAGCTCATTGAGGGGGAGTTGTCTGGGTTTAGAGCATTGCCCTGTTTAAGTTTAAATGTGTGATTGAGCTTTTTTAATCCGAGCAGCGAGACTTTGAAATGGAAATATCCACTTTCCACGTCTCATGGAAATTTTTTCCACGGAAATTCGGAGGGCAAAGGGAGGCATGGACTTTTGCCTCCATACGGATCTTTTGATCAGCTCTCTCTCTGTACTTTTCTCCTTTGCATTAAATCTGGTTAAACCTTTTGAAGGAAAACTTTGGTGTTCTGTAACTTGGAGCCCAGTTTCCCATGTTTTTGTGTTTGAAGGACTAATGAGGTCAATAGTTGTTAAAACTGAGCGTTGAAGCTTTAATTGGGGCATTTCATACCATCAGTTTGCATCACAGAGATGTGAAAATATCTACGTATACTGTTACAGCTAAATTTTTTAAGAAAACCTGAGTTAATAATTGTTGGAACCAAGATAATTTTGGTGTATTTTTTATATTGTTTTAATGAAGTGTGTTTTACGAACTGTTATCTTCATTCATAGGGTCTAAAATAGGGTCAAAGTTGAGAAATATTGAGGCAATCCCTTTAAGTTGTGATAACATTTGGAAAAAAGCATCTTTCTGATTTCTTTAGGCCTCATCAGGTGCGGGAAGCCGGAGCTGCTCCCAGAATGCACTGGGTAAGCAGCAGGATACATAATGGACAGTCAATCACAACTAAATTACTCAGTTTAAGGTGTTAAATAATTGGTGATTGTTAAGTTTTTACATGCATGTGCAGTTCAACCCTTTGAGTGATTATGCAGACTTTTTCAGGTGAATAACTTTTGTCGTATTTATGCATTTCAAGCCATTTCTGTCTGAGAAAATGGACAACGTTTGCTTTCCTGCAGCCGACCAGAAGTGTGGATTTGAACTCTTCCATATTCACCTGATGTGACACCTCTTCTCTAAGATAAAGATGAAGCATAAGACATTTGTAAGAGGAGGGGGACTTTAAAATCCACACTGGAACAGTTGAAATTTAAACAACTGGCTGTAAATTTTTAAAAATAAGTTCTAAAGAAGAAATGTGTCTGTTTTCTGATCTTCAGTAGGTGTGGAAGAAGCAGTGCTGCAGCTGCTGAGCCTGTTTTTTGACAGGATTTCAGCTCAGGCCGTGCTGGCATGTCATTGTGCAATAAGGAATCCTATTTCCTTCCTGCCACAACTTGAGATCCCTGGAAAACATTTTCCTCCTTTTTCCGACTTGTACAAATGAGCTAATATGTTCCATCAACATGGAAACTACATACATCCACTCTGGATGCCACGGCCCCGGTTATGTAACAGGATTCTGATCGATACTCAAATGTTTGCAGAGACGGTTCAAGTGTCTCAAGTCCAGTGGAAAAGTGGCAGAGCAGCTCATGGATTTTTCCCCTTTTTGAGCACAGCGTTGTGAAATAAATCCCACGAAATGCTCTCAACCCCCTGTGTCGGCACGATTTCTCTGCCTCGTCCAGGTTTCCAGTTCCATCCTACAGTAACTCATGACTTTAATATCTTTTCTGTGTCTGTTATCAGCACAATATGGATGCATAAAAAAAAAAAAAAGAAAGAAAGCCAATATTTGGTCGTCAAAACAAAACAAAAAAACTCCCTCCTCCCACTGCAGCTTCATTCATAACAACAACCCACTGTTCAGCTGCAACAATAACAATTAATCACTCACAGCAGAGGATGAAAGAAAAATAAAAAAGTGTATTTAATGTTGTCTTGAAGCGATTTGGGCGTTTTTTTTTTTGTGTGTTGTTTCTGGAGGCATGAACCATATTCATTAGTGATCAGAGAGGGAGAGGCAGGGAAACCCATCTGCAGCCCTTCCTTAACAGTCGTGGGTGCAAAGACAAATCAAAGCATTCCAGGCCAGCGGGGCTATAAATAGCAGCAGAGGAGGGTGTGTGTTCGTGCTGTGGAAGGCTTCTTCTGCGAGCAGGGCCCGGCGTTGCCAAAACCCAGTGTTTACACAGCGCAATAACAGTGTGTAGTAAACAATTCATTCGCACTCCCTTGTTCGTTATTTGGTGTCGATCCAGATCATCCATCAGGGGTTTCTGTTATTTCAAAACAGCTCGCTGCATCTAAGCAGGATATGAGTTTGATGTGGCGTTTAATGCCTGGGAACAATATGCAAATGAGAGCTGTTGCGAGGCACTTCGTTAAGAACCTTCGACCAATCAGAGGCGACGCGGAAGCACAGCTGACCTGAGCGGTTCGGCTTCCTCTCCAGGAAAGCGGCTGACGCTCATCCCTCACGTTACCATGTGCATCAACCCGTCTGTGGTGTTTTTTCTGCAGCACTTCCATGCCTGTCTGCCTCTCTCTCTCTCTCTCTGTTCCATCGGGAGCAGCATGGAAGATGTTTCCAAGCTGGAAACAAATTCCAGTCTGCAGGAGCCAAAGATAAAAATGCACCGAGCTTGTGAGAATCAGCCCGTGTGTGTTGCGTAACAGCTGCTTCTCTCTAAAGGCTGAAAAAAAATCCAGAACTTGTAAAAATGCAAAGTGAAATTAATAAAATTGACCCGCTCTCTCTGATTGGATTGCGGATTTGGCAGCTGATTGGCTCTGAGACGCAGGATGTTCAACGCCACCAGGCAGCTCTGTGGACTCAGGGGTGGAATTTCACTTTTTTTTCATGGGCCTGATTAAGTCAAATGTTTTCTTTTTTTAATGGTTCAACTTACGCATTTGGGCAGTGGAACAAGGAGAAAAGACGCTGCAGTTTTAACTCGAACATGCAGCACCGAGCCGCTTGACTGCATGTTGGGAAAAAAGTAAAAAAGGGAAAAGATTTTATGAGAGAGAATCAAATCTGGGCTGAGACGCCACGTAAAGCTTTAATATTATTACTTTTATATCTTGTAACCTAAACGGATAGTTAACAAAGTTCCTCCTTAAAACTCTGAACTCAAGCTGAAAAAAAAAAGTAAAATGTTTTCTAACTTGTATGAATTTCTCAGAGAGACGTCCCACGTTTGTTCTGTTTCTGTTACAAAGCGTCTTTGTTTGATTGCTGATTGTGTTAAATGTCAGAGTTTGACGATCACCTGAGGCCTTTTGGACGTGAACGTGAGTGGAAACACATGTCCGGGCATCATCATGAGAGACGCCCCCTTCTGGTGAGAGAGAGCACTTCAACCTGCTGGGACTCCCACCTCATCAGAAGCCGGAGGGGAACAAAACCATCACAACCATCGATTTGTTTTGAGATACAAACTGAGGAGAACAGCTTCGGTCCAAATTCAGATTCCTGTGTGTGAAGGAAAACAACAATCTGTTTGGGTTTTTTTTGTGACTAATCTTTTCTCATTGCTGCATGTTATCACAGGTTAACTTCTGTTTTAATGTCGTTCAGACTCAGTTTGAAGCTGCTCAGCCATGTTGGGCCCCTTTAAGCTCAACTGGTGCCACTTTTATAAAACATGAAATGCTCATAAACTCATATTAAACTTATTTTTTATGATTTGTGGCTCTGTGTTTAAATTTTTTTTAAAATGAATTCAAAGTCACTGACACTAGAGCAAAATCTCTTGACAAAAATATCATGGCTGCAGTTATTTTTCCCCCCTTTTGAAGGATAAATGTGGTGATATCTGTTTTTCTGATTGTCAATAAAACCCATAAAGGGATCGAATTCATTTCTAAATTGATCCGACTGAGAAGTGTTGACTCTGTATCTGAATCAAGGTTCCCACTTTTTATCAGAGATCATTTCCTTTTATTCTTTCAGAGATGATCCGGCTGGCGTGACAGACAGAAAACATGCTGCTCACATATGTATTATATTGATTTGTTTTAAAAATTGTTTATTAAATGTTATCCTTATTGTAACCTGCATGTGCTCCCATGTGAAGAGGCCTGTTTAAAGTTCTCTCATCCATATTCAACCTTTTCATGACATTATTGTCTCAAACATAACTCTGCCTCCTCAGATGTCACTGTTACCTTTTCTATTCTGGGAAAAAAAGAAGTTTTTTTCCAGTGTATTTTTTATTTTTCCCCCTTTTTGACTGTTTTTTTTTGTCATAAATCTGCATTGTTGTCCATAAACTATCAAAGCACATGACTGAGTCTGACGCTGCTGCTCAGTGTGACACGTTTCTATCACATCAAACCCACAAACTTCATCCTGCTGCCATAAATATTCACTCAGAGAAGAAAATTCACATCATTAATGTGAAGCTGAGAAATTCACTACTTTCTCCTCTCTTAAGTAACATTTGATAAAACTACAGCAAACAGCTGTTTCGGGAAATTGCTGACCTTTAAAAAAAACAAAACGAGTATATAATCAGGGTATAATTACGCTCTCACAGATTTATTCTTTCACAGATGAGTTTGTGGTCGAGAGCTGAAAGACAGAAAAACCCTTCTGATCTTTCCATGAGATTTGTTGAAAAATAAGAAACATATAAACTAACATCAGTTTTATCTTTAACGCTCTCTGTTGTCACGTAAAAATAACACGCCACAAGAAAAGAAACATGAGATTTATTAATCATCAGCACAACATTGACATCAACACAATTCTCCCTTTTTTGTTCTGCTCATTTGAGTGCAATCAACACCAATAAATAAAACATGTTAATAATAAATAAAAAAACTGGTTATTTACAAGCAACCAAATCATTTCAGCTTCGTTAATCTTCTGCAGTCTGCGGCAACAAAAGAACAAAACAATCAGCTGTACAAAAAAGAAACTGTGCAAAACAGCTTATTAGTTCAGTTCAGATCCAGATTTAACACATTGAAATGATTAATTGTGGCTCCCCGGAGGCTCCGCTCGACTCGTTTTAGTCTGAATCCACTCAAAAATATGTTTTTTCCTTCTTTCTGTTTCTGAACGTTTGAGTTTACGGTGCAGTTTGACAGAAGGTTTTCACATTCGTCTGCTCAAAGTGAGAAGTTTTACAGAAAATCCAATTTTTAAGGGCACAAAGAGTTTGGCAGCTGATCCAGGATCAATACTCAGTTTAAGAGTCAGATACACTGAGAACAGACTTTACAGTGAAGGAGGAAACACTTTTCGTCCGGCAGTTCAAATACATTTATAGATTCTGTTTATTTTTTGAAGTTAAGTGGATTTTAAGACGATAAATGAACTGAACGTTCGTGAAGAGAAGCTTTTTATATTCATGTCAAACCAGCTGGACTTTTTCAGATTCATCAAGTCACATGAGAAAAGTTCCTTTTTCCAAATAAACTGAAATTATTTTTTAATCAGGACTAAGCGAAAGTGTGCTCATCTGTTAGTTGCTAATTATTTACACCATCACACCACTGATTACATGAGACATGAGGAGTGCAGCGTGTCGTTTTTCCTCTCGATGTGCAGCACTGACGCTACTTATTGACAATATTCACACTGTGTTTGACTGAGGAGAGAAGATTTCATCCTTTTCTTCCATCGCGGCTGAACTGTGGAGGTTAGTGGACGTGAGCAGTGAGGAGGGGGGGCAGCCTGACGCCCTTCATCGGGATATTTTCAGTTATGGCTTTAGGTCACTGTTACAGTGAGTCATCATGCAATGCTGAAGCGTGGCCGCCGCCGGCCAGCCGAGCAGCCACATGAGAGGGCCGCGACATTCCCCTGCAGGCACACAGCCGTCCGGGAGCCCTCGCGGAAGGTTTTCGGCTGCAAATAACCAACACTCCTTTGTGGCCCTCCCGACCGCGCTCCACAAACACTAACAAGTCGTCAGGGTCCACACAAAGAGACGAAGACGGATTTAACATCAGACGCCACGGGTCATGCTTAAAAAAAAAAAAAGAAGAAGAAAGAAACAACCGCACCACCTCCGCCGTGTCGCGCTGCAGCATCTCGGTGACGCATAAACAAATACACAAACTTGCAGACGGTGTTTTATGCAAAGTCTAGCCAGTAAACTTTTTTCTTTTTCTTTTGAAACCATGTAATTCCCCAAATCACTGTGTAAGGAGAGTGTGAATCAAGTCCTGAGTGTGAATGCTACGTCAATTTCAGTGTCTAACAATAGAAGCTGCTTTTACTTTTTTTAAGGTGGAACTGGAAATTAGACAGAATTAGTGTCCAGCCTGAATGACACATCCGCAGCGACACACAGCCAACTTTTCCAGTAGCTTTGCACGATGTGAGCTGTGACATTATAAAACAAGCCGGAGGGGCGTAATTCACTGACCTGATTCTGTGTCCTTATTTAAAAAAGCCTTTTGTTTTTGCATTTCATATTTACATTTCCTGTTCAGGACGTGAAAGAACAGCTGATAATAAACTAGTTGGTTAAACTAACTCAACCTACAGTCACTGCGGTTAGTCTTTGCATCAAACACGAGGAGCAGGAAACTCCCCCCCTTCAGTAAACAACCTGTCCCTGACAAAATTCAACAGAATGCGTCTGTCACATTACCGAGTAGAACTTTTCAGGATAAATTAAAGGGGATGAATCCATGTTTGATTCTCTGGTCGAAGCGCAGGCTCTGCTGGATGAAACCGTTCTGTTGTCCAGCAGGAAGTGAGGTCGGAGGCTCCTCTCAGTCCTTTAAGAGGTCAGCTTGGAGTAGTTGGGCGGGGAGAAGCGTCTGCGTAGGTACTTGAGGATGTAAAGAGGCAGACAGCTCACCAGCGTGATGACGGTCACCTTCCACAGGAACGATACGGTGGTGATGAAGTAAACATCTGGCAAGGACCAAGAGTCAAAGATCAGAATGAGGCTGCAGGATGTAAACTGATATTACTGAGCATCATCTAACAGTTCAGAGTGAAGAGTTACGTAACTGTAGTTCAACTCATTTCATATAAAATAATTCATCAGAACTTATTTGTTGTGAAATGACCTCAGAGCGTCTGTTCAACATTTCACTTCAGTGATCACCTGTCATTTTTAAATCATCCCCCAAATCACAGAAAATAAAGTCTGAAGTTTTGTACTGTAGATGCTTTAAGTTGAGCTCAATTACCAGAACAAGAATTTTACATCTCAGACTACCACACCACACACCGCCAGGATCTGCCGGCTCTCTCTGCTGGAGACGGACGCTGATTTCCAGACTGGAGTGCCCCAAAAAAGGGAGGACTGACCAGGCTGTGGTGACTTCTGCATTTATAGATGCAACTGAGCCTCATATGAGCTTCTGTTTTATTTTGAAAATCCTCACAGATCTGAACATTACACTAAGTCCAGTCCCGGTTATTTATGACAGCTTTAAGAATCTACTGTAAAAGTTTAGGACTTGTTTGTTTCTAAGATGAAGATGTTTGGATGAAACAGGAAATTCTACAGGTCAGCTTGGCAAAAAAAAAGGGATAATAAAGTTTGACACTGTGGGCCGCCACCCAGACGAAACTAAGACGGTTCAGTTCTGGGATGATGATGCTGCTGCTCTAAGTTTTGGAACGACAGTTTCCATGATTTCTGAGGCTTTGAGGAAAAGTAAACAGGAGGTATGTTGCAATCCAGTTACAAATAAAGCAAGCTAGCTGTGGGCTACAACTTGAGCTGTTTAAATCCTTAATTTGTTTACAATTTGAGAAGTGGACACAATAAAAGTTCTGTTGTGCCAAATCGGCTTTTTGCAGCTGCTTTTTGCAGGGAACTCGTGGGTGTACAGACAGCTATTACTGGATTACACTAATACTGCTCTAATACTACAGAAAAGTTCAAACATGATGATTCTCAGTGAAGCTCGGGGGTTTCAAGTACAAAAAATCTCTCTTAGTTGGGATCATCAGTCAAAATAAAATAAACCAAAAGCAGATTAAAATTAATTTTCTTTAGAAAACATCCAATCAAGTGTGCATAAACTGGCCCTGCAACAGAAGAATAGCCTTTAAAGTCTATTTCAGTCCGACTTCAAGAGGGAGGAGAAGTGTCCGAAAAGGGTGCACTTGACCACATGCCAGTCATGATCCTCAGTGGTCGCCATTGTAGGCTGAAAATGGCAATCCACACCCCACATAAAGCTGAAAATAAAGGCTTGGAAAGCTCTCGGTCAAAGTATTACATACGTCACAGTCTTCATACGGCAACTCTAAAACTGGCTTATTTTTGTGCAAGCTCAAGTAAATAAATGTCCACTAGCCTGGCAACATGATGGGCCGTATTAGAGTAACGCAAAGACCGACAACACACTCTTACTCTGCTATAAAAGCTGCTGATGTTAACTTACAGAAAATTCCATTTCCGGAGGCCATGTTTTCTACCGAACACATCTTTACTGTAGTAAACACATGAACATTGGCGGTCCACAGGAAACTAACACGACTGTTGGCATTTCCTCTTTGTCACTGCAGTGAGCCCGAGCCCCGTTCACACCAGGACAACTTGTCACTGCGCTCACCTCCTGCCCTCCTAATATCCAGCATACCGCCGCTAATTGCACACCAGAGGCATAATATGAACATGCAGGTCCTCCTTACTGCTGGATGCTGACGTACTATTTCAAGGTCGGCCACGGCACAAAAACATCCATCAGACTGCGGTTGTTTCGTTGTCGCCGCGGGCTCAGTGTCACCTTCTGTGTGGCTGAGTTACGAGTTTGTGTACGAGCGTTCGTGTTCACCGACCTATGAACTCGTGCAGGAAGACAAGTGAGGCGACGTAACAGGCCAAACTCAGGAGCTCGCCGACGATCATGAGCCAGTGCCACGTCTGAATGGTCAGGGCCACCATCAGCAGCTCCGTCAGGATGAGAGAGGTGAAGGAAATGGCGACGATATGGACGAACTCTGACTCGAAGAGCAGCAACGCTCCGTACATGATGATGCTCCCTGTGGGATGCAGAGAGGAAACAACCGGAGAGTCAGACCGACGCAACATTCAACAGGCTTTACAGTTAATCTGTAGGCTGAAAAACAGAGACTGAACTGTGAGCAAAATGCAATCATGCAGGATTATATGAAAATATGAAAACAGGAGTCAAACACAAGAAAAACTTTGGACTTTTTCTCTTCTCTCTTTTTCCTCCAGTGCAACTTTTCCTATCGTTCTCACCACATTTCCCAGCTTCCTCATCATAAACAGATGGGCATGTTCAGAGCACACATTGGTCCAGTGTGTGTGTGTGTGTGTGTTTCACATTAGAGAATACAAATTAGAACAAATAAGAAGACTGTGTGGCAAGTTAGCCAACACAAGAAGTTAAACTCACTGAGCGGTGAACACCAGCTTTTTCAGTGAGCTACTCCTCTGCAGCTAACATTCATCAGCTAACTTTTATCAGAGCTAACTTTGTCAGCGTGATGTTGCCAGATAACTTGCTTTTCCTGTTGATGCAGGAGTTCATACGGTGATGCTTCAGCAGTACAGTGTAAAGATGATGAACATTATGAATGCTAGCTGGTGTGGCTTGATGAAAGTTAGCAGCAGCTACGTAGTTAGCTCAAAACTCTGGAGCTCGGTGTGTTTAGCTAGCAGTGTTTTTAAGTTAACTAGCAAGCCGCAGAATCCTCTGAATTGCTTTGTTTATGTTAAACACACACAACCTAACAGACACACACACCCCGGACAATGGTTATCTTATAATTATTTAATTTTGAGAGCATTAGCAAAACTTTGTGTAAGAAAAAGTAAATCAGATCATTATGAAGCTAAAAAATAAAGGCAGTCATAAGAAATTATATTTCTTTTTAGCCCCATTTTGATAAATAACAATGTTCCCCCGATATATGCAGTTAATTACTCTGATATTATATTTACTGCTTTTTGTCAGTTTCTCCCCTCAGATGAAGTTTTTATGCATTATTTTTTCTCTCAGCTTGATAATAACAACCATGTTGAAAATCTTTGACTCAGAAAAAAAATCTTGTATCTGTAATTATAATATTGCCTTAAGAATAAAAAGCAAAAGGCACAGTAATAAAAACTGTAAGTACAGTGATCCCAGCATTGTGACTTGTGGTTTGGCCCCATTACTTGGAAATATAAAGAAGTTTAAGATCAGCGGTAAAACGGTACGTTCTTGTTTTGACAGAAACAGATAAAAGGTTTCGGGGCGTAGCTTACGATGCCCCTGCGAACATCTTTTCACTGCTAATTGCCCTTGTCGGAAAGTTGCCCCTGGCTTTTTTACAAAGACATAAATAAACTTAGGATTCCCACACGTTGTTAAACATTAAACTCAAAGACTTTCGAGGACTTTCCAAGGTTGATGACCTCAAATTCAAGGACCCCGTACAGTTTGAGACACAGATCAAGTTTGATCATGTAACGACAGTGAGAATTATCATGAGGAGAACTAGCAGGATTTACAGAAGCTCACAGACCACAATTAAAACGAGAGACAGGCTTGATTGTGTGAAGACTTCTCCATTGTGCTGCAGTGTGACGGTGACGGCAGACAATGTGCTCGCTCATCTTTCCATACAGCAGAAACAAAACACTCATGAAACAATGAGGGGAACTGCAGGAGACACATGCAGACAGCTGAATGAGGCCTGTTTACTACAATTAAGCCAAAAACTAAAATTAAAACCTATTCAAGCATTTTTACTGATCCGTGTCTACGTGGTGGAACCAAAACTTTCTAAGACTGTTCCTGTTTTGCAAGGACGGAGTGCTGCACAATAATATGCACGTAGCAGGAGAAAGCAATAGCTTTTGTGTTACAAAGTCAGCAAGGATCTCCATCAACAGGCCCTAGAAGACCCAAACTTCATGTCAGTGATCAGTGATAAGAGTTGTGTCTGCAGATACGACCCAGAGACCAAACAGCGAGCACAATCTGGAACATCCTGGTGGTTTTCTTTGATATTTGGATGGCTGTTAATACAGAGCACCACTCTGATGCTCTTAAAAGGATTTCATGGGCCTATGAGAACCTTGTAAACTCCTCTAGAACTGAAGAGGAAAGTGTGTGTGTGTGCTGTTAGAGAGGAATGTGTCAAGAATCAGGACAGTGAGGGTCTGATTTGTCTGTCTGGGCATCTGTTCATCATCTTGGGGTCTGATCTGCTGCCTCGTACATCTGCAAACGACTAGAGAAAAATGTGCTCAAAAAGACTGTTTGAATGTTCCAAAGTAAAGACGACTGACGTCATGCATGTATCACGGGGACCCTGATGCAGATATGTTGACAGTAAAACGAGCGTTCATGTGTGGAGCTCTGTCTCTCGCCTAAAGCAGCAGTTATTGACTGATTATCAGCAGTTTGTACAAACTTACCTTGATAGATACTTATTAGGACCCATATTAGAAATGTCTTGAAAGACAGCGGGCGACCCTGTAGGAGGAGAACAGTAGAACAAGACTTCGTATTCATCACTTTTCATACAACACGTTTCTGTGATTTATACTTGGCTGCACTGTAACAGTGTGTAAACAATCGTTAAATACCTTCAAGAGATCTTTGTACAACTCTGGGTACAACATGGCGACCTCTGACTTCACATCTTTGTCCAACACCAGGGAGAAGACCGGGAACATGGTGTAGATGGTGGAGTAGCTGGAAAAAAAAAAGGCAAACTCATGTGACCTCAGTGTGGGGAACACGCTCACAATGAAAAGGCACATGGACAAGAACATTCACACATTTTTCACTGTTAGATTCAGCCGTAAAATGCATCAGTCAGTACTTTCATATTTTCCCCCTTCTCACATTTCAACAGTGCTCTAACACAGAGGAAATGCCAGGGAGACAAGGCAGCCAAATGCTCTCTTGATAAGTCATCGCCATTCAGATTTTGTATCTCACCCAATAATTAGGAATCCTTGGTAGAGTGGCACTGAAGCAAAGTAGAAAACGGAGGAGAAGACCGCCTGGGGACACAGAAAAAAATAATAAGAACCAAGAAAATCAGCAAGACACTTGTTATTCTTTCAAACTGTATCTAGAAGAAATCAAGAAGCATCACTTTCCAAATGCTACAGTCAGAAATAATCTGTTTTTACATCACAGAAACAACAAATGAAAACCGTAACACTAATCTGGCGTGGTTTCACACAAATCAGAAGGGAACCACACTAATAAATTAACTAAATCGCACTCATAAAGCAAAAACGCCGCAATAACCCCTTGATGTACCGCAGGACTACTGCTGCAGAAAACCAAACTTTATATCTTCAACATATGGGTGATGACAATTCTGGGTTGTCAACAAGTAAGACGGGTCACAGCTGCGGCTGTGGTCAGTGTTAATGTGAGACATGTGGAGGATGGCCTCCCTGAAACCCCAAAATCCACGCTGCTGTGAGTCATGGGCCGTCCCTCCTCGGCAGGGCCTGAGGTTGGACTGGGTACAGATGTCGTGTGTGTGTGTGTGTGTG
>JAPZDY010000002.1:23729832-23740133 GCA_029783645.1 Ctenochaetus hawaiiensis | reverse complement strand
ATGTCACTTTTGGTGTGATGAAGTTTTGAATGGACTCGTGTGTATTTTGTATACGTGCAAATAAACAATGTGATGCATTTCTTGAAGTTTGTTTAATTACTGACAAATCTCGTCTTAATCCATTTGATTATTCAGATGAAGACTCCTCCTCTCATGTCTCCTGTTTTGTCTTTGCATTTGATTTTTTTTTTTCCCCCAGTCGCTCGATTTCCTTTTCATTATCTTCTCATTTGAAAGACAAAATCTGTCATAGATGAAGATGAAGAGAATGTTGTTTTGTCTACACGGCCCATCTCATCATTACAAGGAGCAGGAACTCTCCACCACAACCCACTTTGACTGATAGTTTCATACTGGACCAAATTACAATTTAGACATTGTAGGACTTCCTGTCCTGGCTCAAGGCTAATCCTTGCACCTCAGCGCCTTTTTAAACAAGTCGTTTCCCCGGTCAGGCAACCAGTTGTTGAGATGTGGATGAATGACCAGCAGATGTTTACCATTTCTTTCAGAGGTCCTTAAAAAGATCATGTCAGCAGGAACACGCTGGTTCTATAAAGAAAGGCAGAAAGGAAAAACATGACTTCAACATCACTTCCTGATCCTGCACTCCTCCCCCTCCTCTGCTCTTTAACTGCAGAAAAGTTAGACTTTTAGCTTTTTTTTATGCGCCACATTACCAACAGCCAGTCAGTCAAAATAATAAGCCCTGCAGCAAATCATCCTGTCGTGGCCTGAACGGGACCCTGACCAGGTTTTACACTCTGCTGACCTGCTCCCTCCCACTGCACTCGACAAATTCTCTGTTCAATTAATCTGGACAGCTTCCCAAAAGTTGAACAGTGCATGGATTATTGCTAAGCGGTCAATACTCTAATAAAGATGTATTATGGCTCTCTAAATACAAGTTAATTAAAAAATTCCAATGCCCTCTTTTTGTTAGCTACTGGTTTTCCTTCTGCTGATGAGTTCACAGTTCTTTGCAACCCACATAACTCTAAATCACTCGGTCATATTAGTGAAATGCAAAGGACAACATGTGTGACCTTTCCTTCAGCTGCGTTCAAATGAGTTGGAAACTGAAGACAAGATTCATGTCTCGTATTTCATGTACAAAGACCTCAGAGAATTGACTCTGTCCAGGAAGAGCAACACAACAGACTCCCCTGAAAACTCAAACTAACTTAAATTTATTACAACACTACAACGTCAAGATGAAAAAAAAAACAGTAAAAATAGCATGTAATTGAATTTCTGTTTGAGATCTAATCAAATGCATTTTAGGTTTGTGTCCGTTATGTGTGCATTAAGTTTGACAGGCTGAGGCTCAGCATTGATCACAAGATTACAAAATCTTTACTAACTCCTTTCACCTCAGTCACCAGTGGAGCTCAGAAGATTAACAACCCCCTCATTACTGGCTGTCATATAAATAGCAACGTGACAGTTCCTGAGTAGCAAAACTATTCACAGGTGAAGATTAAATAATCTTTAACAAACCTTTTCCACGATTATAAGATCACCAACTTGTATACCGCTGCTTTTAACCTTCACTGTGCCTGAAAAACAGAAAATGTTTCAAAGTCACTGCAGTGTTTAGAAAGTTTGCGCATTATTTAACAGTTTGCATGAGCTTAAACTGCAATTCAGCAATCATGTAAGTGAAAATTGTCGAACCAATTAAAGTTCTCCCATGTAAAATCCAATACGACTTCGAAATACAAATGTCTGCTTTGGGTGAACTGTTGTCCTGCATGCCTCATCAGTCACCCCCGTGGATTTGGGAAGCCAATTTTCCTTGCAGATTTGAAAGAATGCTGGGGGAGTTGAGCCTTTTCTCTCATTTCATTTGGAATGAGAAGGCAAAATTGTTTGGAAAAGATCACTGACCCTTGACCTCTGTCTTGACCTCTGGGCTTTGCATATGTAAGACATTAAAGCACATTAATATTGCTATGTGTCGGAGTTTAAGAGACTTCTCATGAGTGCTTCACTCCAATAAGGCAACGACATTTGCAAATTCCTATACAGCGGATAAAGGACACAATTCAGGACACAGCTGCTTCATGTAACACCTTTCAGAATCAAAAGCAGTAACTTGTCTTACTATATCTAAAATAAAGGATAAAACTTTGATTACGAAAAGGTATCTCATGCACCTTGGTTTTTAAAATCAATTGTCTGATAAGTTGAATAACTGAAAATGAGTCTGTTTTGTTCATTTATCTCTCAAAAACTCACCGCTTCTTTTAACAATGCTTAACAAAACAACTTCAACCAGTTTCTTCTTATGATAGGAAACAACACGCCAAGTTCTGACATCATAAAGCTTCTATAAACCACAAGATATGCACGGGGGCAGCTATCATGGAGGCAACCAGTCATTGTGTTTATGGGTAAAACAAGCTGCCACATCAAAGGGGAAAAGTGATGGAAACCACAAGAGGTCTCCTGCTTTTTATTGCAAGTAGCACTTTATACCAAGGCCTCTTATGTACACTTTTACATCTCTGCTTTGAATTACCCACCATTTCCCCTAGCCCCAATAAGTTTTAATAGG
Organism: Ctenochaetus hawaiiensis; assembly: GCA_029783645.1. Lineage (NCBI taxonomy): Eukaryota > Metazoa > Chordata > Actinopteri > Acanthuriformes > Acanthuridae > Ctenochaetus > Ctenochaetus hawaiiensis. Next base: position 23,737,573 of record JAPZDY010000002.1, on the reverse strand, counting down.
ACCAACCTCCTACAGTTAATAGACGCTGATGCCGAGAAATAAGCAACATGGTTTAGAAATAAATGCAGAGAAAACACAACCAGCGCTGTTAAACTTTCTTATCCTTACCTCTTGTTGAAAGCTTGCTGTAAATCTGAGAGTTAACTTCTTTGTCTCTAAGGTAGCATCTTATCTCTTCAACTGCCTCTCTCATGATGGTGATGATCAAAACAAGACCCTGAGGAATTCAATTTCAAAATTAAAAAAGCAATCTTCTTCACAGTCGAGATCAACTAACCAACTTTACATGTGTGAAGCTGTGGAAGCTGTGTTTGTGGAAATACCAAAACATTTTCATCAAAAAACACTGAGATTCACAGAGCACAAATCAAGTACGAAAAATGCAACTGATTGACTATGATGATAAACAATTATAGGATCAAAACTTTGAAAAATGCCACTTACCAAAGGGACCCAGTAGGTGTAGAGTGCACCTATGCGCAGCTCATTGACAAACTGAGAGCAGGCCAAGAGCAAAAAGTACAAGTTGAAGAAGTACTTGAACTGATTGAACAGCACCTGTGAAAATAAAACAATGAGCAGAGAGTAAAACATCTGCTGTGTGGCAAGTTATCATTATCTGACATTTACTGGTCATATTTATTTTTTGAGGCCATGACCGAAGACTGATTTTAACAGAGAGCATATTTGACACAACCACCATGTGAACTGCTCCAACACTGTTAAACACATTGTTTATTCCACAGTAAATGATCAAAGCAGCTCAGGAGTTGTCCATCTGGCTTCCTTCTTATCTCTGTTGAGAGCACATGAACAGTCCTGATCGGGTAGTTGAAGGAAACTGGCTGCAAGTTAAGATGTTTATGTGCTGATGGCTAACATACAGTTTCAGATGTGAGGCTAGAACATGTCTATGTGGACTATGTATGCCTAGTTAGGTGCAAGTTTAAGAGCCCAGCATATTTGACAGCATCTTGCTTGCAGACATGACACTTAACTTGATCTAATAAATAAAAAAAAACTCTGTTTAAGGCCAAGTAATGATTGACTTCAGGCAACTATATTTCTGACCCAGCTGTATGGCCAGGTGATTTAGAAAAAAAAAACATTACCATTGAAATCTGCAATCTCATGGTGCATACTGAAATATTAACCTCCCCTACTTGAAGTTAAAACATTTTTAACCGTACACAGCCCAGTTTTAGCCTAGTCCTAATTTTGTGATGAACCTAAAAGTTATGAAACAATATGCATATTGTATCATCCAGTAGTCTTTTCCTCACACGCACCATTCCTAAAATTAACACTTACGCAACAACTTTGCACATTTTCATTACCACCAAAGTGCAAGATAACCACCAGGGGAAAACCTTAGTCTTCACATTGCTACTGTCTCTCCTTTCCAAAACTGCTGCCATATGGAGAGTACAGAGCATGAAACCCTGCACAGAAACACCAGGCCTACAGCATGTTATGATCTATTGAGAAGAACTTCTTGACACGAACCAAAGGAAAAGTAAAAAGCATTGCAATTTGCAATGCAAAACGGCTTTGCTCTTGTCTTCTGCTTTCCAAACAAATTTGAGCTACTTTCAATATCTGACTCTATATACAAAAAAAAGGCATAAGATCTTAAGACAACTGAATGTCTGGAAAACAAATGGATATGTAAATCAGTATGAGGACAATACCTGAGTCAAAAACACAAAGCTTAGTACCTGCTGTCCATGTAATCACGAAGATCTGGTGCTATGAGAGAATGTAGGTGATTGTCCAAATGTCGGTAAAACTATCAGCCACATAACTCGTCCCCATTTAAACACAAAACACGTCATTTTTTGCCACTAGGGGTCTCTTTTTTAAAATGATTAAACCTATAGTAGCATGGGATCATGGGATTTGTTTATTTCATTGCTAAACAGCCATTATTGTAGATTATGATCTATCTGACTGACTCAGTTAGAAATGTCCATAGATGAGGTAAGGTGCTAAGGTTTTATTTACGCTATGTTCAGTGACATTTGCTGGATTCCCTCTTCACTCTGTGACTGCCGTTAGCCAAGCATTTAGTGACAGGCGTAAGGCATAAAATGAAATGCAGCATAACCATGAATAAAATTAAAGATTTCAATATTCCTGGAAACATTTTGGTGAATGCAAGTAAACAACTCAACAAAAAATATAAATTAAGTTGTAGTCCTCATTTTAACACTGTTATGTTACATATCACATGTAGAAAGATCTTCATTTTAATATGAGAAATTCCACATTTTACAATAGATCTTTTTATAATGACCAAACTCAAGAAAGTAAGCAGTATTCATTACAAATCAAGTCTCTCTAGCATATCAGGCTGCTGCATTCCTATGAGAGAACAAACTGTGCATCTGTCAGAAAATGCCCTCTTGCACAATTCATCTAAGTAAAATTGTAACCAGCCTCTGTGTGTACAGGCATCCAAAGGTATGCTAATATGTAGCCATGTGGGATTAGACTGACTATAAGCAAACAAAATTGCAGTGTTCTTAAATTAAAGTAAGAAAATAAAAGCCTTAAAACACAAATATTATTTATATATTGACACTAAGTTAACTGATTTTTTTTTTCTGATAACTGATTAACTGTTTAAATCCCTCTTAAGCCAGAATGTCAATATATTTGCTATTACTAGCCTCTTCAATGTGAGTGTTTCCTGTCTTTCTCTGTTTTATAATTGTAAACTGAGTAATGTATGTTTGGGTTTTAAACTCTTAAAAGGCAATGCCTTATCATCCAGTACTATTTGCAGTTTATTCAAACAATTTATCAACTAAATTATCCTAAAGGAAAACAATTTATAGTTAAAACTACAATGAAACTGGTGCAGTGCTAATGTGATGATTTAATCTATAGCGACTTAAAATGAGTCGAACACTGCAATGAGCTTCAATGTCCTGACAACCCACATTATTTGCATCCAACAGTGAGGAGTACATGAGGAAGGCAAAGATGACCAGAGTCCAAGGATTATAGCTGTCTTATGGGGAAAATGTGTTGGACAGGTGACAGCATATCTGGGTGTGACTGAGAGAGGAGAGTGGTAATTTTTGGTAGATTTGGGGGTTAACGGGAGGGAAAAAGGGTGGAGGGGTGACCTTTGACTGACACTGACCGCAGGCAGGAAGGTGAAGAAGTTGTACTTCTGGTTGTTAATGACATTCCTGGGGTACCTCTGCTCCCTCTTTTCTGGGTGGCCGAGCCACACGGTGCGGGGACGAAAGTCACCCATGCCACAGCATCTCGACCATGGGCAGCAGCTGAGGAAGACAAGGGGAAGGTTAAAGAAATTAATGTTTAATACCATCTTTTAAATAGAAATTATTTTACATTAGAAAAAGTGATGTAATGTTAGGACTTTGTTCATTAAGTTAGGCTGTTTCCCTTTGAACTTCAGTTTTTGTAGTTTGTCTCATAGCCTGTGATGGCGTTGAGACAGTATCTCCATTTTTATGAATGTCTTGTCACATCTCTTAGTTAATGTTTTGCTCTATACAGTTACATACCCAAAGAGCAAATGAGGCTGAGCTGAAGCTCAACGACCACAGAGTCTGCAGAGATTATGGCCTACAAAACAAATATTAACTTCAGCCGGAAAAGGGTGACCACTCCCTTCGACCTACCCAAACAAAACATTCCATATGAATCAACCGAGAGCGCAGTGATCTAATCACTAATAGCTGATGACTCTGTAAGTTATTTGGAAATAAAAATTCAATAAACAAAATATGTGTAGTGTGACAAATATAAAGCCTCTATTATCTGTAGACAAGATGGTTCCATTCAGAGAAATTATCTTTAGGAAACCGTAGTTTTATTACAAAGGATGAACTTTTATTCACCAGTTCACTGTTCAAGTGCTGCGTTCCAGGTCTGACAACTTTTGTCAGTGACATAAAGCTCATACGATATATAAAGACATATTTTGCTGGCTGTATTTAGACATGATATGTTTGAGAATGACAAAGACAAGAATCAGCTTTGTCACTGTCAAGCTACTTCTGGTTCCTGTTATCTTATGTCAACCATTTTAGTCCACGAAACCTCTCATAGAGATAGCTTCAGTGCATTTTACTGTAGATCAGGGCTGCAACTAACAGAAGACACTGACGCAATACAGAAGGAAGAGCACAGTTGTAAATAATAAAATTACTGGCTGAATTGGCTGAATTCCATTTAGCTGCTTCGGTTTAAGGGATTTGTTACTGTGTTTGCTGAATCACTGCCATGGTTTATGGAACACTTGATGGCATGAATCCATTGTTAATTAACTAATTTAACTATGAGAAGTCAAAATGTCTGTTGTGGAAAGGATATTTATTGTTTCTATTGATTATTAGGTCAAATTGTATCTTGAATCTGTTAAGAATATTAAACATCAGCTAAATATGGTGCAGGGTCACCTCACTAACCCTTGTTTTATTTTTTATATCATCCCCAAAAAGAAAAAGTGAAATAACATATGCTTAATTAAATTTCCCAAAACGTGTGTTGGCATATTCAAATATCTTGTTTTGTCCAATAAACAGTGAAAATTCTGTAAATCAGCTAATAACTTTATTTATCTTTCCTGTATATCATAAAGCTTTGCAGCTATAATCATCCAAAGTATGTTTGCATATTGATATCTGAGCAATAAAATTACAAGTTTTTTAGTTAAGGTGTTGTCTTACACTATGTGACCAGTTCAGGTACAACATGCTAAAACTAACACAATGTAATACAACAGTCTGCAATGTATCCTACCTTTGTGAGGGTAATAATGTACACCTTTATTTGACTGACTGTATTGACTGAACTGTATGATCATTTTTACCAGATGGTGGTACTGTTAAACTGTATTGCATTACACAGAAAGGTGTTTCTATTTATTTAGCCTTCCCTCATTGATTTACAAGGGTAAAAACTGGACATTACTACCTTTTTAAATGTAAGTTTTATTGCAGGACTTTGTCATTGGACTACATTAGTTTAGCTTGATGGGAGTACTACTGCCATATCAGAAGGTGGACAGGTGATGTGGATGCAATGATGGATCAAAATATACACTGATCTCATTGCTAACTGCGGTAAACAGTTAATACTGAGCAGCTAGCTACAATATGTCTGCATCACAACAGCTAATAACACCTTGAGTCCTCGTACATTGTGTGTCTTATAGGAGGCGACATCACCATGATAGCCTCATCAGACTAATGGCAGCATTTAGCTTTGTGTCTGTGTGTCTCCATCATCATTATTAAAGAGGCCTGCGCATTTAGGTTGCTGGTTAAAATAAACCTACAAACCATCATTTAGCTAGCATGAGAAAATTAGCATACAGTGCTTATAAGTCCGGGCCTACGTTTATGCTCTTTGACAGACACTGAGCTCAAGTCAACGGAGCAAATATTGACATGGGCGTCAATGCACTTGCTCCAACTGCACTCCGGAACAAGGATGTCTCCTGATAGCTCTAGCTAGCATATTAAACAGCTACAATGAATGATCAAACATGTTTTTATAGGTAAATATTTACCTTTAAGTCGCTGTTTTTCACCTAACTGATGTTTTTTCGTTAAAACCCGCCACATTTTCATGCTAGTTATTGAGACAAATGTCGCCTCGCGCCTGTAAACAGTCCAACGGCCAAACTGACATCAGCAAAGGCTCGCGAGCGAAATGCGTTAAAAATGGCTCCGTGTGGATATTTATGTAGCCTCGCCGTTCAACGCTCTTACCCATTTCTGTGTTTACTGTCGTGTCTTTTCTGCCGTCTCACGGGCTGCAGGGGGATATTGTCGGTCATTCCTGCGGCTCCTGGTAGCGGTCGCAGGCTGTGGGCTGGTCCGCCTGCCTGTGGCTGTTCTGGGCGGAGGCTTCCCGGCTGTCACTCACTCACTCACTCACGCAGGGCGGCTTCACGGCACCGCACCGAGCGCTCTTATCTGAGCGTGAGCCACTGACCTACTTGATAATATTGTTATAATTTCACATCTGTTATCAAATTTGTTACGTGACTGAAAAAAGTCTGTTTTGGTATGTTGCCAGGGGAATAACCAGATTTAGCTTTATTGGTCAATTATGTGTATATCTCAGGAATTACAGGAAGATGAAAATAAACATACAGCCGAAAACAGGAACAACAAAGCTGACCATAATTAGTTAAACATAAACATATAGCTATTACCCTAGAGGGTGAAAAATAAAAGTGTTTATATAAATAATACATAATGGCTACAATGACTAACATCTTACAGTGTCTATATTCAAGCTGAAAGTGTTGTAAACAATAAAAATAAGTAAAGAAATAGATACTGAATGGATAGACATGAACTGACTGGTTATATATAGGCCTACATGATGCAGGTTTTATGTCTTATGTGGCTTATGGTGGTTATATGTAGGATAGTTGTGAAAAAACTGTGAGGATTACTTGAGTGGTGTACTTTAGGGAAATTAAAAGTACTAAGTTGAGTATTTCTGTTTCTGTTACACTACACTTCAAAGAGAAGTTTTATATTGTTCTTCCATTAGATTTATTTACCTGCTAAGTAACTGGTCCATTTGATTTTACATTACAGACATGATCAGCAGATGGAAAATAATGCAGTATTACAGATTAAATAACCAGCAGGTGTTTTCAGTCACTGACACCGATTTGGCCTGCTCACCTGTGTAGATATGCTGGGATTTGAGATCACTGGGGGGAAAAAAACTTGAACATAACAACGATACTTTTACAGTTCCACTAAAAGGTGAGAGACAGATGACGTCAGTCAAGCCCAGCCTTTGCATGAACACACAACCATGAGAAAAAGTGTAATCAGCCATGCAAAATAAGTCAAAATACCTGAGATGACTGACACCAGACCTTGCACAGGGTCTTTGAACAATGCAAAGATTTTTTTCATCTACTACTTGCTGGTAAACTATAAAGACCTATGTGTACAATCAGCCATTTTAAATGAATGACTATTACTTGTGGCAGATAATTTTTATGCAGTATGGATCTGAATGCTTTTCTGTCACTGCTGTGCAACCAGAAAAATGGAAACATGTACATTAGAATCTAATACAGCAGTTGGTTGTGATTAGTGTGATAATTTTCAATGCTGTAGTTTGTGGTGGGAATTTATTAAGTTGAAGGTTAGCTTATTGAAACTTTTTAATAGTTTTAGTTCAGGTGGACATAATCTTTCTAAATACCTTCTGATAAATTCCAACTGTATAATAGTACCTCTGAATACTGAGAATTTAATAGAGACTTCACAGATATGTTTCCTTTGGATCTAAATCATTGTGGGGGCCAAACTTTGACCAGGTTAACATTTTTTATAAGCTTCAAAAACAGGTATAAAAGCGCTTTATTAATGAAATGAAATGAGAGAGAATGAATGAGTTTACAATAGTGGAATAAAAATGTAATATATCATGTAGCTCTGAGCCAGAAAAGACTAAAATCAGAAACAGTAATGTCAGAAAGTCAGAGAATCTGTCCTTGATTTGGTGCGCAGCAATGATGCAAATAACTCGCATTATTTTTTTGTCTCTTTCTCCTGTGCCAATTCAATGCATTAAACCTGGAATTTAGGTTTAATTTTAACACTCTTGGCCTTGTATGTCTTGACATTTTTTATGTTTGTACAACTGTTGTACATCAGTACAAGTGTTTCTCTATTTCTGCTTATTCATTATATCCTGACTAATAGTTTGAGTGTCCTAT
>JAPZDY010000002.1:23714424-23729116 GCA_029783645.1 Ctenochaetus hawaiiensis | reverse complement strand
AAACCTGCTTGTGCTTCTGAGGCTCATTTTAGTCACTGGTGCAACACAATCAACCATGTTTTTCTGCTTATGCAGTTAAAGAATGATATTTTTTCCTGAAATGAATGAAGTAATGACAGGAAAAAACATTGAAAAAGTCACCCTGATTTTATTTTTCAAAATCAGAAAACATTAAGGTGAAGGAAACATTTGAAAAAAAAAAACAAAACAAAAAAAAAACATTTACATTGTAAACAGGCCAAATTGGCTCAACATTACTTGAATTGTAGAGACAACTTGAAAGCAGTTTTGACATTGTTTGCTAAAGAAAGGCACAACTTGGCAAATGCATAAAGATAAGGAATGTACAGCAGGGGCCTACAAAGTACTCTGACCATTCTGAGTTGTGTAAAGTGTCCAGTGATACATTCATTACTGTTCAACTCAGCAGGTTGAGAATGAAAAATCTTATCGTAGACTCGAGAATGTATCGAAAAAATGTAGAGAGCGCTGCGTTGAGAGTAGGGGGGTGGAGGAAACTAAAATCTAAACGAGGTAGAACTTACCCCCTAAACTCAAGCAATTTGTGAAGTATAAATAAATTAATGATGCTACAAGTTGACAGAAAACCTAAAGAGTTTAGTCTTGACAGTTACTCAAACTGGTTGTTCCACACAAAACATGACAGGAGGTCAAAGTTAACAAAGTTGATTTGCCCTTTCCCTGTTCAGCCATCACAATAAAAGCAGTGAAATGCAACTATAAAATGTAAATGTAACTACAATCTGAAATAAAGTGCAGGCATGAGAACATCAAGCACATAAAAGCCTTCAGACCTCAGCCAACTAAATCCGACTCTGCTGGAGGGGAGACTGATAAATATATGAAATCGTGTTACGCTACACAGTACAACACACTGCTTTATCAGTCTAACAGAGCCTTCATGACATCCCTATGGTGCAGCAAATAAAAAAAAAAACAACAGCGACATGTACAGTTCAGGTTAGGCACTTGGCAAAAGGTTTGAGTCATTAGCTACTGTATCCTAGAACCAATGCAACAAAGACAAAAGCAGATTTTTTTATAATCTACGTTATCTGAAATCGATGACTGAACTGTTGCACCTCGATGTAACAGACAAGATTCTGGAATATTCTGTCAGTCGGATCAAAAGCCCCCCTTCAAAATGAGACATTTACCACTACAAAAATGAACAATGTCATAAAACCTATGGCACACAGTAGGAGGGAAAGTAGTCATAGATACGTACGGTTAACTACACCATTATTTCTGAACACTGAGACATGGTGTCCCTAAAAGTCATGCCCTGAAACGTTTCCTATTAAAGTCAAAAATCCTTCAAAAAGCATCAAGGAGACAGTCTGAATTAAAGCAGTTTCAAGTAAGTTTTACATTCAAACTTCTGGATAGACAGCAAAACAAAACAAAACAGAAAAAAAACGCACAGGAAAAAAAAAAAATACCCGCATATATATTTATATAAAATAAAATACAACTACAGTAGTTATATCAAGTTCAACTAAAAAAAAAAATAACACTTGAGAATCGTTCAGATCCGGAGGGAAGAGAGCTGCAATGAAGTTAATGGAAAAAATTCAAACAAACAATCTAAGCTGAATTCTACAAAGTTTATCTCTGAATTTTTGATTGTACCTCATTCAAAAAAGAGACATTCAGAAACAGATTTCAGTTGATACTTTGTCTGATAGCTAAAAAGGCCTAATTAACTGCGATTTTACCCTCCTCCATGAAATGTGGGAACTGGGATTTTGGCACATTGTCGGAGCTGTTCTTCTCGATTTCAGCCATGGTGGCGGGCAAGCCGGAGTGGGAACCATCCATCTTCATGAGGCCTCCAGTGGATCCAATGAGAGGCCCACCGGCTGGGCTCCCAGGGAGGGGTATGCCGCCACCCTGGATGACGGATATTTCATTGGTCTTCATGGTCAGGCCACCACTGAAGGCAGCGGCATACTGGTTCCACAGAGATGGGTCAAAGTTCATTTGTGGAGCACCCAGTTCTTTAGGTGCCTGCATGATTTCAGGCAACATCTTGGCCTCGGAGCTCATTGCCATCAGTGCCATGGGATTATCCAGAGACAGACGCTGGCCACGCCGAGAAGAGTTGTTCCACATGTGAGTGCCGATATGCACCTAAAAGGCAAGACACAGCTAATTACAATCCCATCAAACGCTTGATAAATTATTCCCAAGTACGCACTTAACAGGGGCTGCAAATTAACAGCGCTGTGTCGGGCAAAGATGACTCACCTTTAGATTTCCCTTGGTGGTGAAAGCTCTGCCACAGATGTGGCAGGCGAAAGGCTTCTCCCCTGTATGAGTGCGCTCATGGATCTGCAAGGCGCTTGCAGATGAGAAGTTCTTGCCGCAGGCGTTACACATGTGCTGTTTGGTCGATCGTCGTGGTGCGGAGGAGATGGAGGGCATGGCCGTCCCCTGAGGCATGTGGGAGCTGAACAAACCGTGAGGACCCAAAGGATTCTCTGGAGGAATCTTCATCTCCAGACTGGCCAGACTTGATGGTATCCTCATGAAAGACATGTCACCTGGAGGAACTGTTGGTACAAGGAGATGGAGTCAGATTATAAACATTAAACATGTCGGCCTCTAAAATAATTTTCTTGACTAATAAACTCACCATAGTCTCCATTTGTAAATGGGATGCCTGGTTCCTCTTTAACAGCTTTAGGGGTGAAGCTGCTGGAGGCTGTGAGGTCGAGAGCTCCACCTGACTCTGTGCTACCGTGAGCACCACCATCAGGCTCTGTTTTTGACATGCCGCGGACATATTCATCAACAGGAGATTTAGGAGACTTGCAACCACTCATGTTGTTGACTGGAGAAGATGAGGGAAAGGACATGGCAGAGTCAGAAATGGCCGGACTGCGACCGTTCTGATATTCCTGCTCTCTGGGGGCTGATGGGGATTCTTTGGACATTCCCTCACTTTCTGAAGCGGTGCTACTCTGTCGTTTCAGTGCAAGAGCAGAGGTGAGATTCTTCAAAACATCAAGGCTGGAAAAAACAGCGGGGGCAGTCTGCTGCTGTGGTTGTTCCTCCGAGGCAGCTGGGAGGGAGTCTGAGGTGTCGTTTTGCTTGTGGGAGTTCAGCTCTGGCTCTTGATCCTCCATGCTTGCTTCAAAATCATTTGTACCCATAGGCGTCTCTTCTGGAAGCGATGACTCCATAGCCTCTGCTGCCTCAAACTGGTTTTCCGACATTGGGGTGTTGGGGATTTGCCCACCCATGTGCATGCGAATGTGCTGCTGCAGGACCACAGCGTTGGTGAACTTCTTCTGGCAGATGGGACATGAGTGTTGCATTTTGAGGGGGGTGTTAGCCCTGTGCACCCCATAATGGGCCTTGAGGTTGCCCTTGGTGGAGAAAGCACGGCCACAGATCTTGCACTTGTAGGGCCTCTCACCGGTGTGTGTGCGGTAATGCATTTTTAGGGAGCTCTGGCAACTGAGAACCCTATGGCAGATAACACACTCGTTGGGGTCGTTGGTTCTCTTTTCAAGGCCGTCCACCATCTGCTGAAGTTTCGCAGTACCAGAGCTTTGTTCTCCTGGGAGGGCACCGTTCATTTGATGCAATGCCCCAAGAAGCTCTTTAGCATCCTTCTGATTTGGATCCAATCCAGCCTCTTGGCCAAACACATGAGAGGAAACAGATGGGGAGCCATCGCTCGTTGATGGGGAGGGTCTCTGGGAAAAGTGGCTCTCTGCAAAGCTGTCAAACGTTGTCTTCAGTCCTGGAACAGATGACGGGTGGAATCCGGCTGCAGGGTGGCCCAGCATAGGCTTGATTTCAGACAAATTCGAATCATCCATGGGCACAGACATGCCAAAGGGAATACCACTGCTGGTGGGAATATTGTCAAGGTGCTCCGGCACAGGATGTGGGTTCATGCTGATGTTTGGGTATTTGTCTTTGTGCCTCTGGAAATGCACTTTGAGGTTTCCTTTGGTTGTGAAGCGGTTTCCGCAAATGTTACATTTGAAGGGTCTCTCGCCAGTGTGAGAACGCAAGTGAATCTGGAGAGCGCTGTCGTTGCCAAAGGTCTTTCCACAGTACTTACACTTGTGCTTGTATAATGAGTCACCGTTCTTTAACTCAGGTGGGAGGTTCAGCATCTTCGACTTGGCTTTTTTGGAGGTCTCAATCCCTGCTTGGATACCGCTGAAGGTGCCGGGGAAACCCATAACACCTGGTGACTGTGGCAGAAGTGCTGGCAGACGGCTTGCCAGATCTGGAATGCCCTTCAAAATGTCACTTTTTGAAGTCACTGAACCCAGTCCTCCAGGTAGAGATGTGGGGATGCCGGCTGGGAGAGGTAGTTTACCTTGTTTTATCGCCTCCATAGAAAGGCTCTGACTGCCAGTCCTCTTTCCTATCAGTGCAGCTGCAGCAGACAGCTGTTGAGAGAGATGTGCACCAAGAGCCTTCAGAGGATCCATTCCTGCTCCAACTGATGACTGGAGACCCTGCGGAGTCATCATGGCGACTTGGATTCGAATCTGTTCTGTGAGCTGGATTTGCTGGAGCTGCTGTTGCTGAAGGAACACCAACTGTTCTAAGATCATCGGGATGGCCTGCAGGGCTTCCTGTGATAAGATTGGAGATTTTTCGTTTGAAGAATGTTGGGAAACAGCCACTTTAGTGTCAGCTATGGTTTCGAGAGTGACATTTGAATCTTGGAGTTTAGATAAGGGATGGAAAGCCATCTCAGGGCTGGCAGCCATCTCTGCCCGATCCTGCTGTTCCTCTGCATTCATGCTGGACTCTTCCTCTGCTCTTTCCAGGTGGTCTGTGTTGATATGTGATAGGGAATGACTGCTTGACTGGCTATCATCATGGTCACTCATGAGGCCATCGGGAGAACCTTGTGTATATTCCTCAGGCACTTCGTTGGCATCTCCGTCTTTCATGATGACCACCTGCTGATTTTTAGTGCAATTTCTCTCATGCTCAAAATATTCTGCTTCATCAAAGAATTCGGCACAGCACTTGTTGCAGACTTTGGTCTCATCCGTTCTGAACCTCTTTGCCTCATTTCCAGTCTCGTCAGCTTGATCATCTTGAAGGTTTCCTAAAAAACAAGAGGATAGAGCAATTTAATTACTGCTGATCATACAGGTAGGACAATATTTGACTCGTAAAAATGATTTTTAAAACAACTGAATGTAATATCAAGAAAAATATCAAATTTATCAGATTACAAATTCATAATGTGTCAAGAAGTGCAAAACTGCTTTAACAAATGAAGAACAAATACATTGATAGTTCACTGATATACAGTGCAGCAACCTTGCATTTATTTATTCTATGTGTTTAAATATACGATGCTTAGGTTAATTATTGCAACTCTTAATTGATTTGGTTCTCTGGTAATTTTTGAGGCCTTAGTTTGCTGTTTTGCTTTAAATATTCTTGCTCCTCTTGTGATGTCCACTCTCTAGGACACTGCACTGGGCTACTGAGGACTATGAGTTTGTCTGTTGTCCACAGGGCCAGCAGAGGGCAACCATCTACCTTTGACATTAGCCAGAACAATGTCCAGAAGAGACAAAAGAGCCATGGGCATTAAATTACTGTGTTTCTGACATATGCCACCAGGCGTTTGCTAAAAATCAGATCTGTTTCCAGCAGTGCTTCGTGTGGGGCAAAACTAAGAACCAGCAAAAAGGTAAATCCAGGTTCCACAATAAGCATTAAATCCCTATGAAACCAAGTTTACTATGCAAAGATGGGCTAAAAGGGAGCTAGAAAGAAAAGGGGTAATCTACTGTTGATTACATTCAAGCATTTTCACAGCCTGTGAAAGCCTGATAAGTGCTCCTGTGTGCATTTTAATTTGTCTGCTAACCAAGAGGCCATTTCACAACTGGGTGTATTGTTAAATGCTAATGCCTCAGAGAAAAGGGGGTAGACCACCTGTTTGCATTTGCCCGAGGAAACTGTTGGACTTGTTAATTGCTCACCAGGAGGCATCGAAGCAGATGCAAACTGCATTTCAAACTGATCTATGAGGTAACACCGAGCAACACTCTGCCACCCACATTTGCGCACTTTACACCCACATCAGCGCACTGTACAATACTGGCGCTCTCATTTCAACACTTTAATCATCGATAGGAACAGTAGATACAAAACGAAACTTCCCATTTGTTTGTACCGTTTTCTGATCTTCCACTACGACCACAAACAGTTGATTATTTAGTAAAATAAGGAGGCAACGCCTCCGTTTACCACTTGACGGCGCATGACCTATATGCGTTCACCTTTCGTGGGGTACATGACACGAGGTCAGACTAAAAAAATCATTTCACTGGCCTTGCGTGGTTCACAACATTTGTAATATTTCATCAAACAGCGCTGCCTCACAGTTTAAGGATACAGATCAGAATGCTCTGCCTCCCCAAGAGGCATCGTATTCACAAGGTTTCCTGATTATAAGGTGAGGTCCACGGCAGCGCTGCAGCCTGCATATGGCACCACCAAAACGCACCCCCACCCAGCCTCCACAAAAAGGCCACTGCTCCATCCCCCACCTCTGCGCATATGTACGAAAGGAAACAGTCATGCATTAAACTGGGGGATTTATTGCCTTTAGGTCAGCTTACTCCAGAGTCACATTTCATACTGTTTTTTGGGTACCTTTGTTCAAAAGCCTGACTTCAAAATAATAATAAGTCTACCAGAGATATCAGCAATCCAATATAAATGCTTTATCATCACATATAGAAAAGCTCAAAAGCAGAAAATCTAAACATTCACGAAACAATAAACTATGGCAACTGTAACAATGACCATCCAAATGAATCCAAAGGGCTTTGTGAATACGCAGCCAAAAATTAAAAAAAAAAAGAAGTTATATGTCACGATAAATAAGATCATATTGATTACATATGAATGAAATAAAGCACACAAATACATCCTAAGCGGCTAAAACATCAATTCTCTGCCACACTCCGTTTAATCCACAATGCATCAGACAATCAACAGGTAGCCAGACAAACTTTAATAAATCCACTAAAATTTAAAGGGATTCACCATCTTCAGTTTACAAACGAAACAACCACCAGAGACCTAAAAGTTACTAATTCAAGATGAAATGAATGAACCGGTGAAACATTTTTTTTTTTTAAAAAGTTAAAAATCAAGGATGCTTATCGTCACAGTGTAACATTTTAAAAGAAGCGACCGTCGCAGAAACACCTGTATTGTATCAAAAAAATCACTTTGTGAACGCGTCGCCTCTCTGAACTGTAGCTCACTTCGCCTCCTGGTCGGTTCAAACGGACGGCAACAGGTCAAAGAGCGACGGCAACAAAACCAAACTTTGAGATAAAATGTCGTGAGTCCTCAACATGGCACTGCGGGGCTGCGTGCTCGCTTTTTTCTTTTTTCTTTTTTCTTTTTGGGTAACACAGCTTCTCATGTCTTGTGCGTAAACTTACCATTTCCTAACGAGCCCGGCTCGGCGGAGTCGAGGTGCTGCGGTTTGGCTTGCTTACGCCTCGACATGGTGCAACCATCAGGAGCAAAGAGTTGCAAACAATTTTCCTCTGCGTCTTCAACAAATTCTTCGGCTTGGAAAAATTAGCCCCTCAAGTAGAATTGCGCATGTCAACGTAATTATTATTATCAATAATGCATTGCGATTTATCACGGTGCTCTGACAGCTGATTGGCTCCAGTCCAAGTGCTCACACATTATTCAAATGTCTCCCTATTGATGAGCGCAGCGCGGCGGCACGAGGGGGCGGGAGGAGCCCTGCGAGTGGATGGAGCGCAGGATGGAGGCAGGGTTAATAACACCCAACTCATCGCTCGTTTTCCTCGTTCATGAAAAAAAAAAAACCTAAATATATTGTCACCGACAGAGAGAGCAAAGGATCAGCCAAACTGCATCAGTTTACACTTGTAGTCGGTCCAACCTCGTGCGCAAAATATGGGGATATTAGAGTTTAACGGAGCAGAAACTTTACGAACTTTGTGGTATTTTTGGATTTTGAGATTTCTATCAAAGTCATTCACAAAAACACGAGTGCTTTTGTATGAATGTGAGTCTTTATCTGCAGGGACTTACTGTGTTTACCTGCTGCCCAACACTTTCTGCTAGCACATATATTACTTTCCTCTATATTATCTGTATTTTTCCAAAATATTTCATAGGATTATTGATGATAAGAAGTAAGGCTGTAAATGTTCATCAAAGCTATTAGTCATCCAAAAGTTTCAGAGCAGTTAAAAGAAAGTACAAACAGCATTTGCAAATCTTTGTTTAGTGCTGACAAAAGTATTATGATTTTGGTTTAAAAGGATATCACATAAATTAGGATTAAATATATGAAATAAGGTTTATTTGAGAGAACAAAAACAAGCTTTTATTGTTTTTGGTGGTTCTTTTGTTGTTGTTGTGAATTAAAGTTGTTGTTTTGTCTCTTTTAAAGGTACGAATGTGTCCCGTTATTAACGTGTCCTCTCTGGAAACTTGTCCTTTAGCATCACAAGTAGAGATCACTCTTCTTCTTTACAAGTTGAGACCCATGTAAACTGGGTGTTAAACTGGTGGATTATGGCCAAAAAAATAGAAATTAACTTGTGCTCATTCTTTTAGATCAAACTTTGTCGAACAAAATGACAAATATCGCCTTGATCCTGAAATGTTCTGCCACTTGTTACTAACCAACTTTCAGCAAAAGTTGTGCTGAATCAGGTCAAAAATCTGCTGTGTTATGTGATGAAGAAGATACTGGAATTATGCTGTTTGTTCTGCTTCACATCATCATTCACCTCAAGCAAAGTTGGTGTTTCAGGAAGTTCATCACTGGGAAAACATAAACAGAAGGAAAAACTTGATTAACACAGTGATCATCTCCTGCATTATATGTAGCGGTTTAATAGAACTATCAGGATTATCACTTATTCGATTTAATAATCTTCAGGGCAGATATGACACATGCTCATACAGGACAAATAACTTGCTACAACTTTCTCACTATCAGATTACTTTATGCACACAGAAATTTATTTTTGGAAAGCGACACACCAAGCACATACCACGCTGCGTTCAAATGCTGCTGTGCAGTCACTGCAGGGTCAGCTGAGATCACTGAAGTGTGGAAAATAATAATTTATTATACATGAGATGTAGAAGAGGAGAGAGAAGGATAATCCGCATGAGACGCTGAGATATACAGGACTGATATTATGTATGAAACTCCTCCTGACTGTTTAAGAGCAAACAAGGTGATAGAAACATCAAACACATGTGAAAAAAGTAGATAAAAGAGTGTGAAAGGTGATAAAAGTTTTCACAGTTTAAGCAACAAGAGAGAAAAAAAATCCTTTAACGTAGCAAAGATTTGTTTTAAAGGAAGAGAAAAATAAATCTATTCATAAATCACTAATCACACACAAGGCAGGTTCATATTTTTTCACTGATATTTATCTTTATAAGGAAATTTTAAAAAGTACATAAAGGAAATCATGAACAGTTATTCACCTAAAGATGAAATTTAGAGGAAAAATTTGAACACAAGGACAAAATTATGTTAAAATAACAAGAACAATATTAAAAGAGTTTCTTCTGCTTTTTTCTTATGTGATGAAAAATTGTTTGTTTATTTGAAACCTTCAAAAGATTTCATAAAGATGATTAATTGACAGCATTTGTGCAAAGGTAAGAAATGCATCAGCTGAGACGAAAAAGTGTTAATGTAAGTGGAAATGAACCGCAGACAAGCATCCGAAATGAAATTAACTATAATTTCACATCTTACATGATATTTACCTTTTACTATGTCAGTGTAAAATCTTTAGCATGTGTTATACAGTGTCACAGCTGATAAGTGTGAGACAAAGACAAGCCAATACAATCCAGATAAACAAATGCTCTTTGAGAGGCCGGCTGAAGGTGAAAAAAGAGGGGAGTGCTGTCTAGACGCTTTATTGCCCCAATAAGAAACTATGCTTGAATACGCTGTTTCTCCTGCGTTCAATCTAAACAACTCAAACTGTGTGCGGTCGTAAAAAGCTGCAAGTTTGTGGGAACCAAACTGATATCAGCCACGTGAGCGGCCCCCTCAAATATCACAATGAAACAGCAGCGGCAGCGGTCTATAGGTTCACTTGGAAATAAAGATCTGTTTTCACCTTGACACACAAACGCACCATCGACAATGAGGACGTGAAAGAATAGAAATCCATCCTGCTGCTCCGCGTCGGTTCTGTAAGAAGCAACAATACATATTTTGTTCGAATGCACCTTTTTCTGCCTTTTGTCAAAGTGGCCGCTGTTTCGTCACGGCTCAGAACTCATAACATACGTGTGCTGTGTCCTTGACCAGGTTATCGTATCTGACAATAGTGATTGTACACACAGATCACAGACGAAGGATCCTCTAAATGGCCATCAGGGCCTGAGGAGAGTTTTCTATGTCCCGACCTTTTTCTGATTCTCTCTGGAGTTCACACAACAGGCCCGAAACGCTTCTCAGATGTGTCATTTGCTGCGCTTTACGACGACCTTGCAGTGCACAAACAATAACAGCCCAACACTTGCTGAGGAATTGTGAATTGTGTGTGTGTGTGTGTGTGTTTTTTTTAAGGGCTCAGTAAAAGATGAAAGGTTCGGACCAACTTGGGAAGGATGAGCTTTTTTCATGTCAGTGTGACAATCAGCACCGTCGTCAAAAAGAGCAGGTTTCACTCATCAGTGTGACGGCAAGAGAACAAATTAATCTTGACCTTCGCTAAAACCTGAGATGAATTAAGCAATTTAAAGTCCTGCTTGGAAATGTGTTGTGCTCATTGTTGCTTCATCTGAGTGTTTGACCTTCGGTGTGAAGAGACTGTTTTCACGTCAGTTTGATGTAGAAGGAAGACCATTACCTTAAATCTGAGCTCAAGACTTACATGAACCTGATCCAGTGAAGTTAAAACCACCTTAAAAAGCTACTCAGGGTCTAAAATGCAGTGCACACAAGTTTGAAAATAGGAAATTGCAACTCTATTGACAAAATAAATGACGGCATTGCATGTTTTCTATGGATTTGTTATAACTTTATATTTCTTTACACTGAACAGCTTTTCTGTTGTATTCATGCTACATTAAAGTCTGGTTAAGTTCAGGCTCCAAACCAGTAGGTTAAGTTTCATAGAGGATCATGTTATGGCTTAAAATACCCAGTTTTGTTCCCCCAAACACAGCTGAAAATGTCTTGTTATGACATATGAACGTTACATATGAAATGTAAGAACTTAACATATCCATGTTTGCAGAAAATGTACAATACTCTCTTTTTATGATGAATGAAACCTTAAACCTCTTATGGACTTTTCACTGAAGAGCAGTTGTGTGATCAGCAGTTATATGTCAGATTCAGACCTGACCGATGAGTTCAAAGCTGTAGCTTCAGGAAATTGAAGTACTTATCAGTTAAAATGCTGAAAACGCATAAAAAACCCTAAAAAGTAATATTGATATCATGTTTATTATGATAAAATAGATCAAATACGATCAGTATGGTGAACTTTATCCATCTGCATTGCCAGAAAGCTGCTCTGTCCCTGACATTGTTTGAGCTAATTTGCCTGCTAGCAACCAGCTAGCTAGCTCTAACTAAAAAAAAAAAATAGATATGTCTTTGAAAAAAAAAAAAGACTGGACCAGCAGATCAACAGCCTATTAAAGCTCAGCTGCAAAATATCTACAGATCCCCCTACTTGGAAAAACTCACAATCAGAGGCAGCAGTGAGGAAATGTGGATGTATCATGACTTGCAGTAACACTGACAATCGGTTTATTGAGACATCTTGCACAAAAGAGCTCAGCTGTAAGCTAATAGTTGTTTTTTTTGTAGGACTTGGCATGGAGAAGTTTTGAAAACCCTGCTTAAGACTTTGCTTTTCGTTTTTCAAACTAGTTTAATATTTTTCTAAGGGGCTGAAAAACAATAAAAGGTGTAACCTCATCATAAAGGTTGAGTCTTTAAACATTTCTTTAGGTTCAAACTTGGATCCAAACAGTTTCTGATCAACCATGTGTGCACCATCTTACCAGGAGACACTTTATAACTTGTCATAACTTTTTCAACATTCCTCGTGGCTTTTCAGAGTAATCCAGGCTTCTTGCATTGAATCACACACTTGACAAGTGTTTGATTATAAATAATTGGCAACCTGAAGTAGAAACAAAATGACAGAACAGCATTTTCCTGCACAATGATCTGAAAACAGCACCAGACGCCTTATTTGTCACCATTTCAGGTGCTCTCCCTTCGACAGTGGGACACCACAAATACTCTTTTAATGGTTGACCAGCCTCTTGCTCATTGACATCAGGAGTGTATTTCCTATATCCTGTTTTATTACTTTATCCTCTGTTGGTTTTCTTCAGGTGCCCCTTAAAACATTTCCTCCCTCGTAGTCATAAATAACGTCATTAAACTCACACAAAGGACAAAGGGAAAACTTTTTTTTTTTTTTTTTCTTTTTCATGCAACACTTGATTCCCATGGAGGGGTTAGTAATGCTGAGGATGGTCAAACACGAATGAAAACAGCCCGGCTGACCTTTTGTTGCTCGGACTACCTCAGTTCTGTGTTTTTTTCCATTCATATTAGTCATATCACAACATGCGCTCTGCTTGCAGGCCATCAATGCCCCTTTTCTTCTGTGACAGCACTGTTAAGACTATACAGAAATTTTCCCTGCCGCTCTTTGTTCCCAGCGATTGTACAATTCATCTGAACATGGCATTATCTAGCAAATACAAGTATAGAAGCTCACGGCAATTACTATAGTGTCGGACTGTTTTTCGTTATTGATCAGCGAGCACCCTTTCAAATGTCCTCCTTTTCATGAACACATGTATTTAGTTCTTTTGTTTGGTAACATCAGCCTAGAATAGAGACTGAGGGCATTGAGGTGAATGGTATTGGATGTTTGTCTGCTGTACCAATATTGTTTTTTTCCTCCATTCAATGTTGCTCTTTTGAAAAAAAAAAGCATATGAGTTATACAGCATGCGACGTATGGCTTCGAGTCATCCGGCCTCATAGATGCAGATATGTTGACAAAGCTTATATATATATATTTATAGTCAACTTCCTGCAATAAATGAGAAATTTTGAAGCCCTTCTGCACTTAAACTGTGTTTTGCTCGTTGTTGCTTCACTGTGCAAAATGATGCACGTGCAGTTTGTTTTCATTTTTACCTGCTGAAGGGGGAAAGTTCACCTGCGCTCGAGTCTGAGTTTAAGACAAGAATATTCTTAAACGAATGAATAGTCTACTGGCATGAAGCAAATATTCATCAGACTAATTATGAATGATCAAATAAGTGTCAAAAAGATAAATAAAAATAACATCAATGAAGTCAATATATCTCGGAGGCTACAGATGAAAAAAAATCTTTAAAATATGTCAATGTGGCTTGTCAGAAGGGTTAAATTATCAAGGTTCAAATTAAATGTGACCAAAAAAATTAAAATCAGGCAGTTTTGTTTTATATTTGTGGAATTTACTGGCCACATATGCAGGAACTGTCCTGTAACTTAAAGGCTGATACTATTTTCAAATTTACCGATTATACTTGAAGGCTTTCTTATGCAGTTTTATCATGAACAAACTCAAAAGTCACTCCAGAACAAAAAAAAGGAGGCACGAAGAGAAAACATAAGCATAATTGTTTCTGGTTTAAAATGTGAATATAATTTAAGATCCATTTCCAATTTGGAAATTTGTATCATGTTGCACGGACGCATGTCATGCAAGATTGTCATGTGTTTGTATGTGAATTTATGTCTTTTTGTTCTAAATGAAGCATATGACCACTGATGTTTTGTGAAGTGACTTATGAGTTTCAGATGTGATCATAACTTATGAAATTTTAACTTATTTTGAAGACAAGATTAAAAAAAAAGTGATGATGAAACCTCCAGCACACACACACACACACACACACACACACAGACACTGAGACTGGACATTTTCATGAATTAAATATCTTAAAACTACACATATTATCATAATCAAAGTGAGCGGATCTTTTTCTTTTAAAAAGAAGAAGGTGAAACACAAATCATGACTCAAAGTGGAGCTTTTTTTTGTGTGTTTTAAATGTTTCCGGGGGATCTTCGAATACAAAATGTAACTGCAACAAAAGCTGAAAACCTACAAAATCAAATTCAACACATCAATTTGCATGTGTTCACCCGGAAATGGTCGTCACACCTGGGTGAAACAACAGGAAGTATAAACGACTCTGCCTTTAAACTGGATCTTTGGCTTCGCAGATAAAACGACAACGACTGCTTATTAGTCTCACACCGCTGACTGAGGGGTTGGGAATCTGG
This sequence comes from Ctenochaetus hawaiiensis, assembly GCA_029783645.1. Lineage (NCBI taxonomy): Eukaryota > Metazoa > Chordata > Actinopteri > Acanthuriformes > Acanthuridae > Ctenochaetus > Ctenochaetus hawaiiensis. The sequence continues at coordinate 23,714,727 of JAPZDY010000002.1, read as the reverse complement.
GCTGCGGGGAAATTATGTGCCAGAACTTTCCACAAACAAACCTCTGCTCGGGTTGTAAGCACTTCAAAAATTAAATCTGGATTATAATTGATTTCAAGATTGTTAAGACTGCTGTTTATTTGCCATATTTTTCAAACATGAAGACACAAAGCCAGTGTGTTTTTTTTAAAGGTCATAGTTTATAGCAATGGTAAAAGTCTAATGCCCTGCTCAGCCCTGAGTGTGTGATCTGTGTGTGTGTGTGTGTGTGTGTGTGTGTGTGTGTGTGTGTGTGTGTGTGTGTGTGTGTGTGTGTGTGTGTGT
>JAPZDY010000002.1:23664267-23678117 GCA_029783645.1 Ctenochaetus hawaiiensis | reverse complement strand
TATATATATATATATAGAGAGAGAGAGAGAGATACTGTTGAAAAGCTCTAATGGAAAAGGCCTCAGTAAAATATTCATCACGCTCAATCGACAACATCTATCTTTTAGCGTCTCGGTATAGTTTTGCTACTCTCTTTTTGCAGCCCTGTGTCTTTGCTGCCAATTTCTCGGGCGATTTTCTACTTTCTGTGACCTCGCCCGGTGTACAGAGAATACGCCATCCTGAGTAAATAAAAGTCCAGGAACTCGGAGGGGATATAAAATAGTTATGCGTCACCTGTAAGCAAAAAAAAAATCCACTTCTGGCTGGTGACTTATTCATTCTGATATCTGCCTATCTGTCTATCTATAGATCTCCGTCTGCTGAAGCACAGCTCAGGATGTGTTGCCTTGTTTTGGAGAAGAGGATCAAGCAGATGGTGTGTTTTGTCGTAAAAAAAAACCCACCAGCGTATAAAAATGTCCCTATTAGGCTCTTATCAATCAGGAAGTGGTTGTTTTTTAGTGCCGGTCGGCATACATAAGGACAGACAGTTAGAGACGGCAGAGTTTGAAAGAACGTCTCTGTAGAAGTGGCCTCTTGGCCAATCACGTAAGTGGGATCAGACTTAGTGTTACAAATGGCTCCCTGTAATGTTTTTGCCAAGCCTTATTTTTTTATAATGGTGCCCCCCCTCCTCCTCCGAGCGCCGTCTTGTTTGGAACCTTGGCGTCAGTTTTTCAAAAATGTTGCTCTACTGCAAAATTGTGGCGAGACATCAGCACCTCCCTTGTGTCCACTCAGTGCTCCTGCAGTTCATCCCTGAGTGTCTGCTGGCATCGCTTCCCGTGGCAGGTGTGGAGACAAACGAGAAACGGTGTGCAGGCGTGCACGCGCAGGCATTCGAGCGTGTGTGTGTGTGTATATATATATATATATATGTGTGTATGTGTCCCTCCCTCCCTGCTACGATACAGTAACTGCTGACCCCGGACACAGTGCCATTATGGCAGACGAGGCAGGGCTCCCCTGGCAGCGGCTGGGGCGGCTGGTTGCTAGGTGGAGAGACATTACCGCGGGCCTCTGCAATAATTTATCCTAAGAGCGCGGCGAGCCGTCATGTAGCCCCTGACAGAGAGCTGCAGTACTTTATCAGCCTGCCTGTAAATCAGCCATGTGTGGGTGCAGACGGCAACATTGTTTGATCTCTTTCAGACACTCTAATAATCTGCTCCCCTCTGATTGATACCTTCACACAACAAAGCACATTACACCAGCAAACCGCAGCAGCCATCAGCGTGTCTGTGTGTGTGTGTGCGTGTGAGTCCGTACGTGCATGCGCTAATGCAAGAAGTATGCGCGTCTGTGTGTGTGTGTCTTTGTGGTGGTCATCAGTATTGCCAGTGGCCTGGGGAGGGAGAGGGAGGGGATGAATGAGTCTTCTGCAGAAACACAGGGTCATTTGGAGTCTCTAAACCAATGACAGGCTAACGGGTTCACAAAACGATCACTGGATGAAGGGAGGGGCGGGGAGGGGGGGTGAGAGAGGGGGGGAGGGGGGGGGGGGGGAGAGGGGGGGAGACAGTGCCACCAACCATCAACAGAAGAAATACAGCAAACCTGAAGAGCTTCTGAGGCATTTTTTTCTTTTCTTGAATGCTCGCTGTTTTTGTAAATGAGTATTTTTGCAAAGACAACTCCAGTGTTGTAGTGTGTGTGTGTGTGTGTGTGGACTCGTTTTTAATTAAGATGCATGTAAAATGTTAATTTGTTCTTATACTTACGGACTGCACAAAGAAAATGTCCCTGCATTTCCTCTGTTAGAATCAGCCTTCTTTTAAATTTCAGCCCAACCGATATTTAAAAAAAAAATCACGTGTAGTCCGCATTTTTGCAGATACAGCAGATGTTTCCACTCAGCCGAACGCTTGTATTTTTTCTTCAAAATGCTGATATATATTTTTTTATATTCCATTCATGGCCTTCGATCAAATCAAAGTGAATTGCATCCTTTTCCAAATTGCCTTCCAACTCCTTGCTTGCTTGATATGGCTCATATACAAAGGAGAGCAATGTCCCGTCCAACAATACCCATACCATTTGTGCCGCTCAGCTTCAGAATGTCATTGGTTTGAGTGTGACACTAAAACATAACTCTACCTTTTTTCTGCGGGTTGCGTTGGAACATGGCTTCCAATTATTCAGCTCCAAATTCAATAGCAATTTTCTGCTCAATGAAATAGTGGTTTCAATCTCTGGAGTAATGTCACTTTAGAGAGATTTTCAAAATGGCACGTCTTTGAGTGGATAGATGGACGCGGGAGGATTCATTTTGCTTGAGGAAATGGTACTTGTCTGCTGAAGCTTGTCATTTATTGATGAAGAGAATACCTCTTTAGATACTATAGAATCTACAGTATATGGGTGTAGATGTAGTGTTTTTGCTGCAGTCTTGGATTCCTTATGAAATATGTCTGATTTTTTTTATTTTTTTCGCTGTTATAGTGAGGATTTCTAAAAGCATAAAAGATGCCAGTCGGATGCGTAACCTTATGATTGCGTTTGGTCAGATGGAGCCCATTTTGCCTCGGTGCAGCATTAAAAGTAGCACTGAACAATAAAAAAAAAAAAAAAAATGCAATTATAAGTGTGTTTGTGTGTAATGTATCAGTAGCCCATCCAGGGCCCCATAATGAATGCAATGCAACGTGCGATCACTGAGCCGTGTGTGTGCCCCGCTCAATGCATCTCTGAAAATAAACAGAGCAATGGAAATGGTTCTCATTAGTGTTGTTTTCATATTAAGTCCCTCAGACAAGGTTGACAAACCCAGCTCCCTGTGCCAGGCTCCTCAGGGACCATCGCTTCAATACAGCTAGGGCAAACAACACCAGCCGATACCAACACCATTACCACCTCCTATAGTTACTTATCCTCCCCTCCCTCCCTGCGGAGTGCTCTGTCTACACAGACCAGAGGAAAAAAAGGCATTAAGATCTTCAAGCAGCACAGAGAAAGAGTCCTGCTTTCATTTATCACCATTGCTATTGGCCCTAAAAGGGACAAATGTCTGCTCTCCATCTCCGTGCTATTAGAATTGGAGAAATGTGTGCTGTGTGTGTTTGTGTGTTTGAGATTGAAGTTATTTTGTGCTCCAGAGACGATCCACGGCGAGGCTGTTTAGCAGGAAGGGAACAGGTGTGCTGAGCTTCTGGCTCCCACCATGTGTTCCAGTTGTTTCATCTGCACCTGTTTCCCAAGTCCTATATCTGATGATCAAAACGCTTTATTAACCATAAAGTGTTCTCCTTCACATGCCGCAGAATCTCCTGCCTCTGAATCTTCCACACTCGCAAATTACTGCAAATTAATTAATCAATGCGGCAGAGTTCGTCGTGTCAAAAGTTACGTTCGTCAACCAGGAAAAAAACTGAAAGGATAAACTTTCATTCGCTGCTTTGCATATTGATGAATAGTCTTTTAAACTGCAGTGAAAACCAGCTCATGAAAGCATTGATGTGTTTTTTTTTTTTTTAAGTGGAAAAGCTTTTACAAAATGTAAATGATGTGTTGCGTGCGTGAAAACAGAACTACATTTATTCCTCATGAAATGTGGATTTTCTGCTTATTTCTTTATCATGACCAGAATCTAAAAGCAACTGCAACCAAACAGTTGGAAGTTTTCACCCCAAAACCGAAGCTGAAATCTCACCGCACACTGTCACCCTGAGCTACAGCAGAGATTCCCAAACATCTGGTGGAAGACTGCAAGCAATTATTCCTTAATCTGCACGCTATTTATTTGATAATGGATTAAACGCTCGGTCTACAGAATGTCAGAAGAAAGGAAAAAATGCCCAGAGTGATGTCTTCAGAGTGCTTGTTTTGTCCAACAAAACCACAAATATTAAATTTACTATCATCTGAATTGAAGAAAAGCAGCAACTTATAATTATGGTTCATAAATTGAGTCACAGCTTCAGACTTTTTTTATATGACGGCTTGGCCTCGTGTTGCAGCTTCGTCAGTGTCGTCGTCCTGCAGAGACGGAGACCTCCTGCTGTTCCAGACCCAAAGTTTAAAACGTGCACTTATCCAACCAGGTTTTTTAGTTTTAAACTTTATTAACAGCAAAGTAACAATACAAGCTCCAACAAGTTTTAGGAAGTTTTTCTTTAAGTGTCCCAAAAGCACGAGACAGGCCCAGTTTATAGATAAAAATAAACACTTTTGGTATTTCTGCTTTTTTTTTTAAATGACATTTCACCAACAAAATGTAGAGCAAAGAAATTGTGCACACTGAAAGCAAAATCTGCAAATGCAGAAAAAAAAAGCCCTGATCCTGACATGTAACTTATCCAGACATCATAGGACATGAATGAAACCTTCCCTGCTGTATCATTACTATTGATGTAAATCAAGAATCAATGCTCAAACTAGCCCACTGCTTTAAATTATAGCAGATTTTCAGATGCTACCAAGAACAGACTGACTTTAGTCAATGAAGCTAACCAGCTAACGTTTGCTTAAAGAAGCAGAAGGTTATCAAAATGTAAACATTAAAAACTCAAAAATTTGAACTTCTTCAAGCACAGCAATGTTTTTCTTTTAATGCCTCTTGAAGATCCACCGAAAATACTTGTTACTGCACTTCCCTGGATCTTTAGCAATACAGCTGCCAAGTGTGAAACTGATCGGCTGAACAGTTGTCAAAAAAATTAAAGGACAGACAGACTGAGATTCTCTCCATTTTAGTTTTTAAAAATGCAGCTGTATTACTTTCTGTCATCACCGGCTAAAATGAAAAAAGTCAAACTGTTTTGCCACATCATCCTTTAAAAAGGAGAAATGTTTCCCTCGTTGTCGTTGTTGTTATTTGCATCCAGCTGACCTCATGTTCGTATCAGTTTGTGGCGTTTCCTTCACTGCCTTCGCTGTTTCAGCAGCTTCTTTCCTCTGAACAGCAGCTGCACTCGTTTGTCTGACAGCGTTAAAAAGCATAAGCAGAGTTTGTCGACAAAACAAAACAAAAGTGCCTGTAAAGAAACTTGATAAACATAAAAAAGCAACACGTGCCACACCGACCCCCTTTTAAAGGACACTGATACCGTCTGATCTCTGTTAACAGCTCAAAGCTCTTTTGCGGTGCGTTTGTGTGTTTCCGTGCTTGTGAATGCATCCTCGCCGTGCGTCTCTGACACGGCCTCCTCCTGGTTTCCGACACCGGGGAGCTCCTCGGCTCCTCGGCTCCTCGGCCCACCTGAGCTGTGATTTGGCAGGCCACATCACGCTGCTGCAGGCTACAGTAAATATCACCTTTCTTGTTATCTCCAAGACCTGCTTTTCCAGTAAATAGAGGAAGGTGTAATTCAATACACTGTGTCGGGCCCTTTTCTTTTTCTTTTTTTTTTTTTTTCTGCTTTCAGAGGACATCGAGGTGACATGACTTCGTGGCCCCGGAATGAACATAAAGATTAATAAGTAATGGCCGTATAAAGATGATATTTGCACTCGGATATCCCCTTTTTTTAGATGAGTGCTTTTGATCACAGGGACACTGGTAATACAAAACGAGCAGCAGACAGCGGCGGGTTCGACATCTCGACACAATCTGAAACAACAGGAGTCTGGAGAGCTTTGCACGGTCGACTTTTGCAAAACTTAGGAGTTTATAATTTTTGCTGCTCCTGCATGATTTTTTTTTTTTTAACCGTGCACATTTGTAAATTACCCAAGTTGATTATGCAGCAACCTCATGATTGGATATATGACACTGGCGGTGACGATTCCAACTAGCCTGCGTGTTACGATTTATTGACAATAACGATGGTATTAAACTGCATGTCCCACACTCTAAAATGAAACGGTATTTGGTTGTCCTCTGTAATACTGTTGTCGGTTCCCTCTGGTATTTTGTAATTTGTTGCAGTGTTTGTGTTCTCTTTCACACTTTAATATCACAGTATTGCTTCAATTTGAGCTGCAAGATAAAGTTCTATTTCATTTTGTGGGATTAACTTACCGGGTAGCACACGTCTCAAGGTATTTGTTGTGTTTTGTTTTATCTATGAATTATTTAGGAGCTTCAAAAATAGAGAATGGCTTACAAGACGTGTGCGTCCTGTCTCTCTCTCTGCAATCTCAGTCAGATGTTTAATTTGGTCTGCTAGCGTGGAATAGCGCTCACCCCGACTGGGATTAGGTGGTTGGCTGTGTAATTTCCCTGAAGGAGGAGCACGTTGAAACTGAGAATAATGATAAAGGAGGAACTGAACATTTGAAACGAAAGAAATATGAACTCGTGATTGCTACGTGTGCTCGAAGTCGTCATGGATTCCTGCCTCAATATGAAATACCGGGCAAAAAAAAAAAAAAAAAAAATAGCAGAGACCGGAGTTATAAAATAAAACCACACAATTCAACTTTCTGGTCATTAGATGGAGCTTTAAAATAAAGTCTGCAGCGACGCTATAATCATCCCTTATCAGGTCATTTTTCATAATTTGCCCAACATGCTAAAGTTCACTAGGTCTATTAATGAAAGATTCCCTGTTTTTCTTTATACTCCACAGCACTTTTTAAAAATGCTAATGGACTCCAACAAGCACCTGAGCAAGGCTGAAAGTGCCCTAATTCCTGCTCAAAAGGTCACCGAGATGAGTTATAGTGGCATAAGCACCTGAAAGCTATTCCCTTGTTAGATTTGACAAAGGGAGGCTGCCATTTTCCCCCTTAAAAATAGTGTTGGGTAATAAATGATCATTTGTGGAATGTGGTTGCTACCGGCAGTGACTTTTCCTCTGACATAACTTTACTGCTGGCTGATTTACATCCTGAAAAGTTTTCCCCAAAATATTTAAAATGAGCCTTTTTATTCATTATGCGCAGCAGACGGCACCCACCCACACACACACACACACACACACACACAAGAGCTCTTATTGTGCTTCTTAGGGGAAATGGCTAATTAGTTGGCCATGAAAAATGCAGGCGTGCCTGTTTTTACTATCATCCTCGATTTGACTCAACAACACTTTGGGCTTTTGTTTTAAAAAAGATTTGCAGTTATACACTCCGAATCAGCTCAAAAAGAAACATCTGTGTGCTCACACTTTGCTCTCACATCGTCGTCATCAACTTACTGTCTCACACACACACGCACTTCTATCAATTATAAAACACACTGGTCCCTGGATGATGCCGTACAGTAGGTGCACCTCAGCATATGCGATAGTCCTCCTCAGCAGCCCTTCACGGGTCCCTGAAAGGTGCTGCTGGTGTGGATGCGGGGCTGTAGAGCAGGGATCACAATGACAGTTTCAGGTGGAGGAGTCTATTAATAGTTTACCTCTCAGCCAAAGCATTTCATCATTTTTGGTGTCTGAGGGCTTCCTGCTTCAAAAAAAAAAAAAAAAAAAAAGCAGGGGGGTGAAGTTATGCATCTCAATCTAGCCTTTCATATTTCATGCTGTTGAGGATTATAAATAAAAGGACAGATTTTGACCTGGGCTATTAGTTACCCCGGATCCTGTGGGTGGATGGTGCTTTGTCTTCTGTCAGCTTCTGGTGGGGTTTTTTTCCCCCCCCCATCAAAAAAGAAACCGGATTACAATCAAAAGTCTTTGGGATACGATGTGAGATATGATCCCGGCTGCCAAGGAGTGAAGAGGAGGAAGACGGAGAGATCTGAAGGAACGACAAAAGGCAAAACAAAGCAAAAAACCAATCAGTCAAAATCAGGCGAAAAAGGGAGCATCAGAACGGAACAAGGTGGTGAATTTGACAGAAGGTCAAGCTGTGGGTCAGTCCAAAGCACCAGTCTGGTGATTGCTTATGTGACTCTTTTGTTTTGACCACACAAACTGGCCGAAACTCTCCGGAGACGAGCCTCTCTGACAGAGTGATGAGGAAAATAGTAAGCTAAGAAAGCCCTCACTCTCTCACCTTCCCCATGGTCCAATAGATGGGCTCGACATATGCCAAAGCAGCCTGTCAGCGCTTGTTGTTGTTGGACAGACCTTTGATCTTGAACAAATAGAGAAAAGAGTCTCAGGGCTCCCGCCTGCGGGCATAAGGAAATATGGGCATTACAGAGGGTCAAATTCTGGAAGAAGGCAGTAAAATTAAAACCTTTATTGCAATCTTTATGGCTCCATTCCCTCCGGCAATTACATTATCTATGGAAAATGACAGAGCTTTGTTCCCATTATCAGTGAAATCTCTAGCAAGGAGTGTCTGATGTGCTGAAAATGAAAGTGATGTATGTCAGTCTGAATACATCACGGCGGATGTGGACCTGTCCTACTGTGTCAAGGTGGCTGCGTTACAGCGATTTAACAAGCTGCAATTGATAACTTTTTACAAATAAATGCAAGCGCTAAGCTAACTAACCAATTAAAATAAAAAAAAAACAAGAAAACTTTTTGCAGCTCAGAGTGTTTCTATCAAATCCAGATTGACAACCCCCCCCTTGAAATTAATGATTTTATTTTTCTGCGACCACACAGTCGCTAACCACCCGAAACCTTGCACATTGACTTTTCTCCACAGATTGCAACTCATCCATTTTTTAATTGTGTTCATTTTTACCTGGGTCCCACCGGACCTGCAGCCGTGGTGGTCGCTGTCATCCGTCTGCTCTGACAGGAAGAGAGAGCGAGCGAGAGTGGCGCCACGCCACTTTCCACCCCAAGCTGATGTGTCAGGCTTATCACACAGCCGAGCAATCCTGAGGTGACATCCTCCACTGAATCAGTGACATTTCACGGACGGTGCAAATCTATCCATCTTTGTCAAGCATCCGCCTCGATTTTAGCATTCCCCGAGTTAGCATATTGATCACGAAGAAACGCATGAGTGAGGACTTCTTGTTTTCTGCTCCTTAAAATGGGCGCTGTGAGTCCGCCGGACTCCTCAGTCAAAGTCGGCTGCTGTGGGCCTTAATCTGCCCTCTTCAAAGTTGCATAAAATATGGAGGGCTTTTGTCATTCAGGACCGAGAGAGGCTCACCGAACGCTTTCTGCTTCCACTTCACTTTGTGTCGAAAAAAAGCTTCTGTGGAGAAAAGTTCCAACAAAGTTTACTTACACAGCACAGTGGTGTTTTCTTTAAATTAACTGGCACAATAAAAATCTCTCAAGTGAAGTTTTATGGAGATGTTTTAGATTAATGAAAGGCAGCATATGGAGTGAACCTGCTTTAAAAGTTTGCTGTTTGCTCCCCTTTTTTTCTCTACTTTGCTTCATTACGGAACAGGCAGTTTACTCGCAACCATGTCAAGAGATGGTTTCTTTAAGTTGTCAGAGCGTTGTAGGTGCTCGGGCACATATGTGTTCAATAAAGCGAGGAGCTATGCTTCCTCGAGCTGCTCTACTTAACAACAATAAAGCTTTGTTTCCACCAGTTAAATTGCTGTAGAGCATTACGGGAAAAAAAACACACACACACAAGAAAGACGCCTGTTTATGATAAAGTCCTAACCACCTGGGTCCAGCCAGTGTGTAAACTATAACAGCTTCTGTTATTTGTGTTAGGGCGTGCAATGTAATAATTGATTAATAATGCAAAGCTTTAGGGAAAACTATAACCCCTAAAATGAGGGCGATGATTGCGCTCGCGCCGAAGCAAATCAACAGCGACAGAATAGCACCAGGGATTACAACATCTGCAGTCTGTGGTGTCGAGGTTAACTTGTCCTGTGATTACAAAACCCATTTCCCGGGAGCAGGTGTTACATTGACACCGTTGCGATCATGTATGTGCAAATGCCGGTGCAATCTCAAGCACGCACACACAAACACACACGCAGACACAAACGGACGCATCCAATTGCACAAAGAGGGCGAGGGAGAGGAGAAAGGATGGCTGCTTCTCCAACCATATGCTTTTTGGCCTCGATGCCTGCGAGACCCGTGTGAAAACATGAATGAGCAGCCTGCAAATCGATAGGGACAAGAGATCTAGTGTCTAGCAAATCCAGTGCAGACTGACATGTTCTCCATGTAATCTCCTGCATTGTGCTGCGAGGGGAAAGATTATCCTTCTCTGACTGGCTGGTAAAAGGTTGCTTTGCTGTAGTTCATGTCTGCGTGAAGGGAGGGAGCATATGCCTCCTCTGTAAACGATGCTGGCTCCCCCTCCTCCTCTGTCAGAGGCTGGATTATGTCCAACATTATCCACCCCCCTCACACACACTCACACACACTCACACACACACACCCGACTCTCCAATAAAGGGCTTTCTCTCTCCCCTTCTCCTTTCAAAAATCATCGGATTTATGACAGGGGATTTCGGAAAAGTTCTGCGCCAATTTTGATGCCTGCTAAGTACCCCGGCAGGATTAGAAGAGGCCTCTTGATGTGTGCACTCCAGTGTGTGGAGCAGTGCATTGTGGTCAGGGTTATCAACTGAAGGAAAGAAGAAAAAAAAAAAAAAAAAGGCAGTAGTACATAGTGCATAATGATAAGGCTCGTTATACACATGAAGTGCTGAAAGCAGAGAGAGTGAGAACGAGCATGTGTGTTTGTTTAGAATCAATGGAAAACAGCATCACGTTTAATTTGTCTTCTGCTTGCTGCCTTTTTTTTTTTTTTTTGCTTTACATTCATAAACAGCAGATTGGAGGAGATGGCGAAGCTCCGCCGTTGCAGCGCCATTACGGCAGATGCATGCAGGAGGAGGGGGGGGGGGAACGGCGCAGGATCTGCTTGAATGAAACGACCGTTTACACTGACTGTAAATTGAAACTTAACACTGCGGCACAATTTAAAAAAGTCTCAATAAAAGGCGGCGACTAGCTCAGGACGGACCTGTAAAAAATAGCGGTACACACGCTGTAAATTGTAATGAAATGCAGCAATGACTTTGCACTGATCTAGAAATAAACAGGAAAAAGTTCTTTGGATTCAAGATTTATTGTGTTATGCCTGTATTGGCATGTGTGTGTGTGTGTCAGTGTGTGTGTGTTCTTCAAATCTAGACAAAGCAGGCAGACAGTCACCTTCACAGCCAGCTTTCCCAGCCTGCATTTCTCTCTGTGATGCTGCTGATGATGATGATGATGATGATGGTGGTGATGCTGGGTGGCCTGCATGTGCAGCTGTAAATCCAGAGTCGCTGAAGCGGTTTTGACCGCCGGCCTGCAGCCTGATTGGCCGACAGAACGTCTGGCTTCGGGCTCGTGCGAGACGAGGAGGAAGAGTCGGGTTAGACTCAGTTAATGAAGCCTCCGACCAGTTCCTTCAGTCTGCCCTTGGAGATCGCTTACATCAAAGCACCAATCAAAAACTGGTGCAGATATAATTTGTCATCAGGGATTTCCTGCTGGAGAATTATAGAGAAGATACAGGCCGATCAATACTATGGATTTTCACTGCAGTGGCTGATTGTCCAATTGCCGTGAAACATGTACCGAGATAAAGGGCACGTCTGCCATTTTGTAACAGACTGCCGAGTCAGCAAAGGGCTTGTCAGATACTTACAGGCTGCTGTGATAGAAAATTATCATGCTGCAGTGTCCGAGTACTATTTAACGCGTTTTTTTTTTTTTTTTTTTCCCCGCCATGGGACGTGATTCATCACAGATCCCCTCTCTTTCTGCTTTTGAGGGGGGGCATCAGTCTGCGTCATTGTCAAGCGCCGCTCCGGCCACACATGGATGGCGTTTAAAAGGGAGCAGACACAGACAGATGCCAGTGCGATGCAATCCCTCCGCTAGAGGATGTCAACCAGAATTAAGGGAAGACGTCGGAGGAATATGTTAAATCCCCCAAACGCCCCCTCGACGCTGACCACTTAAAGCATTTACCACTTGGCTTCTCAGAAGTCTTAATCAGTTTAGATTCGACCACCCAAAAATGTTCATTATTAGATCTTTATATTGTGGAGATTTTGAGGAAACTGTGCTTTAATGACCTGTTGCATGCAGGCCTCCAGTCAGACATGGATGTAAAACAACAGCAAATATCCTTGAGGCCTTCCAGCCCCGTTAATAAAGGTGTGTCCGAACACTTTGTTATAGAGCCTCCATCTCTTGTTTCTTAATCCTGCTCCGGTCTGACACTCTGATCATAAAAACCGATGGACCAGAACCAAATTACAGCCTTGTGGATGGTACGGCGTGCGGACAGCAGGGTGGCACGGCGAGCAGAGACACCCCGGGTTCACGGCCCCGAACATCGACCAGCTCGTGTTCAAGCAGCGAGGTCGACGAAGAGTCACATCGGTCTTTCAGGGACGAGCAGAGTTGCACAAGCAGGTACACAAAGGCTGGGTTTGCTGGGTAGTTTTGAGTTTATGCAGTGAGTTTTTTCAGTCATGCGAGAAGCAAATGTGGTCTCTGTTTGTTGGCACATTGATAGGAACACAAACTTTTCTTTTAAGAATCTCTGCACTTGATTGAAAAACTCATTAATGGTTATTTTTTTTGGCAATTTCCAATTTTAAAAACATCACATGACAAATTTTGCTCACAGTTCAGTTTACAGTTTTATAAAAACACAATATTTTTTGTTTTTAAAACTCAAAGTTTTCACTTTTTCTAAAGATTTCTGAAAAGTTTAATTAACTCAACAGGAAATTAAAGTTCTGCGGAGCATCTTTAGTTTATCCCTAAAATTTGTTTGTGCTTAAAAGTTAAAAAATAAATATTTTGATTATTCAAATTTATATGCAATTTTTTTGGTTAAAATTGTGTTAATGGTTGAAAAGTCAGATATGTGTGATAGATCTGTATTGATTTGGGTCTCAGACTGACACCAAATTTGCTTTAAAGTTTGTTACAGTTTGAGTTAAAACTTTGCAGACAGTCATTTATCGATATTTTACATATTTCAGAGAGAAACCAGATTAAAAAGACAGAAGTGAAACTTAATGAGTCTCTCGTGTCCAAACAAGCTGTGTCAGATAAAATAACAGCTGTTGTTTCAGTGTTTTTCAAACATATTTGACCAACATTCTGTTAAAATCAAGTTTTGCATTGCAGCTGACAGGCAGATATTTATTTTAAGTCCCCAGATCAGTGGCTCAATCTAATGCAATCGCGACAAACCCCTCGTAAAATGTAAAATCTCTTGGAAAGTTTTCAGGAATGGACGTTTTCCTGCAGCCGAGTGGAGGAGAGAAACATGATGAACAGGTTAATTTATCTTCCAGAGGAACCTTTTTTTTAAGGGAAGTTCCTGTCGGACGGACAGTCGGTCCCCCAGCTCTCGCCACAGACTGAAAACAAGCATTTCAGAGTGGGTGGGCCTTGTACAACGCAGCACTAAATGGAGCCCAGACATGTCTGTCTTTGTTGTGTTTGCCAAGCCGCTCTCCAGACCGAGGGCAGCGACTTGCAGGGCTGCATGCCAGGCGGAGAAAGTGAGAGGCTGCAGCTCAGTGACAGAAGCAATGACCTCAACTTTCACTGTTTGCGGATGTGCTGTTGCTATAATAACATGTTTTTTTTTTGTTTTTTTTAAAAGCTGGTCTGCCAGTTGAGAACATTTTATTTTCATACTTCATTACATTTTAAAGAGTACATATGGCTGAATCCTCCCTTTACCTTTTTTTTTTAACTTGTCCAGAGTGCAGCTGGAGTTACAGGTTAAAAAAGACAAATTAAAATCTCACCAGTCAAACTAAAAGATAAAAGACACATAATTTTAGAAACCTTTATTTAGCATTGTGGCAAGTTAAAGTTTGAATTTGTCCATCCTGCTGAACATTTCAATCAGCCTCAGCTTTACTTTGCATTAACTGGTGCTAATTAGCATATGTTAGCATGCTAATATGCAAAGCTAAGATTGCAACCATTGACTGTATAAAACACTGGACAAACCCTCCGTGACGTCACCCATTGGTTTCTGCATGAGCCAAAGTGAAGCC
>JAPZDY010000002.1:23649194-23664167 GCA_029783645.1 Ctenochaetus hawaiiensis | reverse complement strand
AAGCGGTCAGTCGAGGAACTGCAAGTTTTTGTACTTCCTGGTTGGCTTCAATGCGGAAGCGGGGAGTTTGCCCCTTGAGTGCAACATGAAAACAGCTAGCATGCTGATATTAGCATTTAGCTCAGAGCACAACTGTGTCTCAGTGCAGTCTTACAGAGTTGATAATGAACCTATAATGTTGTTTTTAAGGGCTTAAATACCCAGAAATTAACTGGTTAGTCTCTTCTTACCTTTTTTAAAACACTTTTATGGTGTGATTAACGTGGATCTAACAAGATTTAAGTATGTATAAAGATTTTTACACCTCAGAAAAACCCTATTTATTACATTTTTCCTTTAATTTTTATTAGAAGTTAAAAATATTGGTGTTCTCTTATTTAAAATCTCAAAATACACCTTTAACCCAAACCTCAGCACATAATAACTGCAAGATACTAGATTGTTTTAACAGTAATATAAAGTTTTCTCTTTGGTCTGAGGTAGTTTCCATTAAATGCTTTTGTAGCCAAAATGCAACAAAATACCTGAAGTTCCTTGATTTTTCGAACACTGAAATAAAATTCAGAACTGTAGGGATTAAAAAGACAGAATGAACTGAATCTGTTTGATGCACAAACTGAAATATGTTTTTGTGAAAAAGAGAAAATATATCAACGACGTCTTTAGATAATTAACAGATCCTTTGAATCAATACTTCAGTTTCTCCACTGTGAACGCTCGCGTCTTCTCTCTGTTTTTTCATATTATAGTTTTTTTTTTCTCACTTTGGTCAGAAAGATTTTACATCAAGCTTCTTTCATATTTGTTTGAGCGCCCACTTTTCGGGGTGGCAGTGAAGTATCCGTGTCTTCTCACAAACATACCTGCTGATCTGTCTTTCTCTTCTCTCTTTTTCGCCCACAAAGTTGGAGACGATGTTGACAAGCTGAAGTCCTGACTTTTATTTGTGACCTGCGATGTGGCTGCTGAGGCTGCCTTCTCCTTTTTAAATGAACTGAACACTTTGTTGGGGAAAAAAAAATGGATGGGATGGGATCGCACTTCTGGAAAACTTGCCGGATAAAAAAATCCCACGAGGGACCTTTTACTCTGAAACACATGGTGTAGCACATAATCTGGAATGTTATGTTAAAAACATTGCACATATTTGTCCGTACGTGTAGATTCAGAGCGATCTGCGATCCTAAATCCATAAATCCATAAATCCACTCCTCACCACCTGTTTTAAATTGCACTGCCAAGAGCCTGGAAATTTGCTGTTCATCTCCACATGCATGAAACTGCCTTCTTTGGCGTGCTGCAGAGACGCTGAAAATAAAAACTCCTGTCATAATTAGTTAAACAGCAATAAGATCTTCAACACCAACTGCAGAATCTGTGTCACTGAATCGCTGAATGCCTTGATTTTGCCATGTTTGCCATGTCCATTATTTCTTTTTCTGGATTGGTGACTACACCAGAAATCCAAACGTTTCGAGGAACGAATCCGAAGCTGCTCTGGTTTGACTGGTTCCTCTCAAGGTCGAAGGTCAACCACGACAAAGTTCACCTCTTTGTTTTCGGTTCCCTGTTGTCCTACCTGCCGCCCGTCTTCGATGACGGGCGTGGAGATGAGTGTTTTGGGAAAATATGCGCAGCAAAATGAATTCATACTGTAATGTAATGAGGACTTGCATGAGCTGTAATTGTTATTATTGCCAGACACAAATTGAAAAGCATAACCTGTCTGACACCAGCTATCAGTTGTCATTATGTGGGAAAACATGCCCTCATTGCAGATAGCTGTCTGTTGACACCCAAAGTAATTGAGGAGGTAGTCGAGCTGTTGAAGGCTCTCAAAGGGAAGGACGAGCACTTGATCAGAGCATTTTTATGTCTTCGGAGATGATTTGATTTCACATAATGTCTATTTTACAGCCAGATATGCCATTAATTTGCATGATAGCGAGCCAAAATGTGACATTTTTATTTAGACGTCCCCACAATGTTTGGAGAACAATTGGGTGGTGTTTTTTCTTCTGTCAGTCTTTCAGAGCGCTGGCGTCTCATTATATCATATCTAACAGAGCAGTGAATAGCTGCCTCTCTCCTCACATTGCTGTGTCAGGTCAATGTGCCATTTTTTAAGTGGTGACGGGAGGGAGGGGGGCGGCGGCAAGGGGGGGTGTATTGTTGACAGTGAGTTGATGATTGCACGTTTAACTCTTTGTTGTTGTTTACCAACAGCAGAAACTAATAGAAGAAACAAAGAATTTAGCTTGCAATTTTTTTTTTTTTTTTGCATCCACTTAAAAAAAACAAAAATCAGATGTTTTGCTGCAGTTTTTCCTGCGGACGTCAAACGGGAAGTACTTAAATATGATGCATTTTGAATGCATTGATGCTCATCTGATTACATATCCGTGTAGGCGCCATGTAAAGTCCTTTAGCCGTACGTCTGCAGCCTGAGCAGACGCTCTCTCTCCTGCTAGCTCAGGCTGGCAAACTGGGCAAGTCTGTGCTCGGCGCCTGAAGCGCTGAAGCGAGAACAAGGGGCTTCTTTCCCATGAACTGGAGCCAAGTGCCAGCACTTAAGGTGAAGGGCCGAGGCGCTGGAGAAGTAATTTAATCTGAGGCTCTGCCCAATTCCCTGGGCGGCCGAGTTTAAGAAAGGTCACATAGAGAAACAGGCACTGGTGACCCCTTCCCAATTACGGGCGCTACAGCAGAACATATCACAGCACCGTCCAAAGTGACAGTCATTTAGCAGCAACTCATCTGAGGGGAGGAAGTGGGAGATGGATGATAAGGAAATAAAAAATGATTTGCCAGGACCTGTTAGCCACTTCTCTACACAGGCCCTGCTGCTCCCCCAGCTCCTCCCTGTCTTATTCACACACACTCATACACTCCCCCCTCTCTCTCTCTCTCTCCCCCCTTTCCCTGTCTCTTCCCACCCCCTGCCACCCCTGCTGCCCATCTCCCTCCTGCTCCACAGACACGTGACGACTCCGCATGATTATTGGCGCAATCACTCATGTAACAGCCTGCCCAGCTTTCCGTGGGGGCTCCAGTATTTGTCACTGTCACTTCCCCAAGTGCTCCGCCATTGTCTTGGAAATTGTATGTGTAAGGCAAGAGATGCCTGTGACCCACTTCGACAAGGGAGCCAGCGATGTGAGGGCGCTCATCACACAAAAAAACAGCAGTTTGATGTGTCCTATTATGTGTCCCAGCAAGAGCCATAAATAATTGTGACAAGTTTTTTGTTGCGCGTGAAAGTCCTTGACTCTGCCTCCTGTTCCAGCACCTCCTCTCTCGTATGGAGACGCTGCCAAGCACCCCCGATGATAGATGGCACGGTGCAGCAAATGACAACGGGATAGATTTTTAGTTTGTGCTTTGGAAGGGATCAGTAATGGTGCTTTGCTGTACAAAGCAATAAAAGAGAAGGACAAGAGACAGAGGGGGGAGAATAAGGGAAAACAACAGAAAAAAAAAGGAAGAAAGAGAAAGATCCATCGATGCCGGAGAGGGAAGAATGATGGTCGGTGACGCATGATTTTTGGGCGTTTGAGCACTTAGATATATGAAATCAGGGTTTGTCAAAATGGAATTGTGGCGTGGTTTTTTTTTTGACCACTCGCAGCAAAAACAGAAAACATAAAAAATGCATGAAATACTCCTCATGGTATTATATCGTCCACCACAACTGAAAAGAAATAGTCTTTTCTTCTAACAATAAAACAACAAATTGACACACACACACCAGTACAACTGCATTGCTTTGTGTTGTTTGTCCTTTCGCCTCGCACAAACAGAAGCTGTTCAACTCTTTATCTGAACACATTTCTGCTCCTCGTTCCTCCCCAAAGCTGTGATTTCGGACGACTTAGCAGAGGAAAAAAATTTTTTCTGTGAAAAATCGACGTGGACGTTAGATGAAGTACCACCTGCAGGTCCCCGGTGCCAGGCGGGCAGGATACTGGTAGACAGTATGATCAGTCATGGTAATGAGAGCAAGGCTGACATACACGCTTTGAATTATATGACTTTGAGGTTTAGGCACCCTCGAACCAGGCCCCAGCCATTAGTTCAACCACTCTCTCCTTATCTCAGAGTCAAGCTGTGAAGTTTTAACGGCGCCATCATTCCCCTCCTTCTTCCCCTTCTCTGAATTGTCCCACCTCTGAGGCTGTGCAGGGTAGGAACGCTAACAGAGGTAAATTAAGGTTGTTTGTGTACTTTAAAATAATAAGGTCTCCTGTTAAAAAAAGGGGCTATATAGCTCAAATAAACAAGCCAAAGTTTATTTCCTTCAAACAATTTTATGAATTATATGAATTGATTGGTTAATAATCAGATATTTAAGGGAAACAACAGCATATAAGCATGTTTGTGCTCACATTTGACTCTTTTAGTCGACCGCAGATGCTTTTGCTAATTGTATTCCACTTCCTCTTTCACAAGTTTTAATTTATCTCTTAAGACCACTGCGGCAGTGATGATCATTCATGTCGCCGCATCCGATAGTTAAGAAGTGGGCTTCCGTAAAAATCCATCATGTACATCAATGCACATTACTGAGGTAATTAAACAGGAGGTAATACCGCCAGATATCGTAAAATATCAAGGGGTGATCATACGCCCCTTAACACTGTACAGCCTCAGCACATGCAGATGATGCAGTAGATAAGGGATCAGCTGCAAAAAGACCAGCACACAAATGGAAATGTAATTTGTCTATTTTAGGGTATCTTGTACCTTACCCTATGAAAAATACTAATTTTCTGAAATGTACTGATTGCAGCTAGCTGAGAAAGTGGCATTAAAATAATTACTTGTGAGCCCTCTCAGAGTTTGTACATTTAGCACTGTACCACCATTAGGAATAATCTGTCCAATTAAAGGTTGTGTAATTAATTAAGTGCACATTCTGTGAAGAGGAGAGGGGAGAAAATTTATCAACCTGCTGAAATATGACCTATCTTGTCTAAAAGACTAATATGTTTAAACAAAAGATGAAAATTGATGACAACATTATTTGTAACAAAATGCTCACTGTGCAACTATGATGCATCTGTACTTGGATTCGGCTTCGTAGCATTGTCCTCACAAAAGCTGTGATGTATTACCCCCGGCTGCCTGGCAATAACTTTCAATGAAGGGCGCTTTGCCTATCTAGTGAAACAGTCTGTTACTTTATCCCACTTCACATCTCAGGCCTTCACTGTAAGCATCATCTGGTGGATTAAGATGTGCTTTTGTATGTGGGATTATAAGCTTGAATACTGTTATGGCCTTCGTATAAAGATATAAAAGTGGCATATGATGTTGTGAGAAACTGAAGCAGCGTTGGCACCGAGGGGACATCCTGATACCGCCACCCAAAAGTGTAGCAGAGCAGAAAACATCTTGCTGCGCAAAACCTGTCGGGTCATTTCTGTTATAGCAAGGAAATCTGAGCCAATGTCCTGTGTGAGTGTGTGCATGTGTGTGTATGTGTGTGTGTATGTGTGCATCTGACAGAGTGTGCAAGATGCCAACGGTTCGTACAGATACAGTTTGTTGCCAACTCTACATATGGCCCAGATCAACACTTCAGGAAACAGGTGTCATAGCCCAGCATTTAGTGAAGCACAAGTACAAACACATTTCTAATGCCACCATATCCAAGACATGTACACACATTCGATTCAAGTCCTCCTTCACTCAGAAACTGTGTTTTTCTTACGTTCATGCCCCCAAAACGGCCATATTGACTTGTATCTAAGAGGAGTTTGTCACTGGGGAGGTGTCTTTACATTCCTGTACTGAGGGGGGCGCTTTATGTGCACCTCCTTAAAAGCCACGAGCAAGCACATCACAAATTCAAAAGCAAAAGGAAACTGAAACTTCCAGCAAAGATCGGACACATCTGTACAGAAGGTGAAAGTTGGCGCTAGCACAAATGCTATTGCTTTGTCTGCCACTGCCAGTTACAAGCTAACAAGCAACATAAATAAGAGAAGCTAACTACACTTAGCATTCTGATACATCACAACAGACTCCAAATCTGAGTCCCATACATGCTGGATCTTAAATCTTAGTTTCAAACATGGAGCCTAAGGCTAAATTTCCTCTAGCTAGCCACCCTGATGCACAGCTCTCTTACTGGTAAACATAATGACATAATGCATGCAGTCAGGGTGGGCAAAGTGAGATGACTGTGATTAGTATATCCAGACTTTTTCAATGAGGAATAAAGTGGATGTGCTTCCAGACATTTGTTAGAGCTTTTTAATGGAGAAAAAGCTACAAAAATAATCATTTTAGGATATTTTTACAAACTTTAAAGTGTTTCTGTAAAGGGGCCAGAACATTCAGGAAATAATAAAAGTTTTTGCTTTGCATTTTTATACAGTGTTCATTAAATAACAGATGACCCAAATTTATGATACAAAAAGTGCTCTGGCAAAGAAAATAACAGCTATAAACAAATTTGCTGTTAGAATCTTTGCCTTCAGGTGATAAAACTGCAGCAGCTGTTACTATTAGATTCTAATAGTTAAATTCATGCTTCTGATAATAATAATAATTTTTGAACCTGTACCCAATTAATGAAAGTTTGTCACTGAACTAAAAAAAAAGGTTTCACATCCTCTTCTGAAGCTCTGGGATCTGTAAAGAACACAGAGGGAAGAAAAAGAGCACATTATGGGCACATTTTCTGTTGCGTAGGTGATTTCACAAAGGCAGGTTATAGTTTGAGCTCTATGAGCCCCGTGGCCCCAGTGTGCCGGGCGGCGGAGCGCCGTGTACCGCCGCGACTTCCCAAACCGCCATCCAGCTGACAGCTGCAGCCAAGGTAGAGAGGAAGAGAGGCTTAGAGGAGAGGGAGACATAAATCCTATGTCCTATATAAAAAGAAATACTATCTGTGTCAAGGAAAGGTGGGATGCCTTAAAATGAATGATAACAGACTCATTAAAAATAACGGCCACCTAAATGATAAATAGCTCGCCTCCTGAAAAGAGCTCAGGACAAAGGCTTTAACAAATTAAGTCTGCAGTCCTCTTCCTGAAGGTGTTACTGCCCCTCTTCTCTTTCACCAAAATACCAACCGGCTGTAACACTGTGAGCAGTTCATTGTGGTCATCACACTCCCTCGTGGACAACTTAAACCTTTATTATAATGTCTGTTCTACCTTCCATCTCATGTAGCTGTGCTCTAATTCCACAAAACTGAATTTCTTAAATATGTGGTTGCAGTAAAACACGCTTTATGAAAGTTATTCATGTGTGAAATAAATAACTATAAACCAGTTAATTTATTCCACATCAGCTGGCATTTGCAAAGCCTAACAAGGATGCTGCCAGGTTTGGCACTACAAACAGACCACTATTAAACATGTAAACCTGGCACCAGGCTTTAAAACCAGTGTCTGAGACAGATCTCGCATTCCTAATGATGACAGTAAATTAAGCTGAACTATCTCCACACTTTCAACACTGTACACATCTTTTTTTCGGACTGTAAAAACTCAGCCAGCGTTCATCGAGTATAAACATTTACATCTGTGTGACATAAACAGATTCCACCGCTGTAAATAGTGCAGAGCAGAGACAGAGCTCCGGGCCTGTCAGAGGGAATGAAAGTGAGGAATGGATGACTCGTGCGAGTCGCTGACTTTCTGAACTGATGGACGTCCGCTCCGGAGCGGGCTTGATGGGGGCAGACGTGTCCGTGAGTGCACCCTCTCCCCTGTCTCCTCTGTAAACACTGACATTCCACACGCATGAGAACGTTATTTAGCAAAAAAGCTTCGTCAAGAATTCAAAGACCCGCAGTGACAAGAGTTATGTGGCTCGGCCAGAATGGTGTGGTTTTTTTCGGGCTGCTTCACAGATCATGAGGACTCCTGTTTAGAAAAGAGATGCATGTAGTTTAATGATGGGGGGGTTGGTAACGTGGACAGCTGTGAAGTGGGCTCTGAGCTCAGGCTGTTGGGTGTTACATGGTTTTCAGGGGAACACGGTGGTGACAACTTCTTAAGTTCAGAGTATTGCTTTCGGCAAGCCTCCAAATACTCGAGATGACAGCTCAGTTCCTGGCATTTTATTTCCAGTCTCAGCTCGAGCGGTGCCCAGTTCAGCCGAGCTCTCATGTCTGTATGTACGAACCTGCTCTGAGGACGGATACAGGAAGCAGGGCTTTGATCCAGCTGACAGCACGTCCCCATACTGTACCTGGTCTGCTAAAAACAAAGCCACACATACTCATTTAACACTGTTAGCGTCAGCACAATTCAGATATTAATTTTAAACAAAAGAACATGATGCTGTTTTTCCTAGTTCGGTCAATTTGTGGTGGTCCTTTAGCTCATCACTGATACCTGAAAACAAATCTAATGTGTCCTTCAGGGACCGACCCAGTCTGTGATCAGACAGAGGTGTGGGCTTGGGGACTTTCCTCAAAAGCAAACAAACAAAATCCAGTTGAAGTAGGTCATCACCTGTGAGCTCTGAACAAATGTCAGGTGTACAGGATACATACATACAGTACATGCATGTATTTGAAGTAAAAACACGAGTCAGAGTTGTACTTTCTGAATGCCACAGGGCTTTTCTGCGGCTACTTAAACGTATAATCTGTAACTTCTGCTGCTTGATGTCTTTCTGTGAAAACAATAAAGACACTAAAACTAGTTTGAAGACATCAGATTTGTTTGTTTTCTTGTTAAACAACCTCCATTGCAGATAAAAATCTCTGTTACTGACTCAGGAAGAAATGTTCACAGATGAGGTAATGTATTAAAGTTTGATTCACACTACTTTTAGTGGCGTTTGCAGACTTTGTTCCTCACTTTCTGACTGGTGTCACCCTGAATGCACCGTCACCTTGAGTTAAATTAAGGTTTTCTCTAAGTCTGAGTGTTGTTGGGAACATTTAGGATAATGTAAGTACACACAACAGCAAAATATACAACGAAGACATAGTCGTTTGTAGACATTTTAATGAGGGACATGCTGTAAGTTTAAGTGCTTTTAAATGTGGCTTCCTTCACGTAGGTTCTGCCATCTTCAGTAAATTACTGCAGTGTTCGTTCAGTGTGACTGGAAGTGTCACCTCTAAATGGACATCGTAAGGGTTTTTATCCAAATCAGATATTACGGACAGTACCGGCGTGCGTTTAAATGTGCTTGCGTTGCGAACACACAATGACCCCGTAATCTCCGCAATGATTTTCAAACAAAAGTCGTTTGAAGAAAACGGCAGTTTGAGTGAAGTTGTGGACAAGAGTTGCAAGGGAGGATGATGGGAGCTTCGAGGCAATTGAGGCACTTGTACAGCTTGATTATACATAGCAACGCTGTGATAAGGCTTCATTGAAATTTACAACAAGCAATCTCTACCATATGGACTCACCAAATGGAGATCACAGACTGGCAAACGCAATCAGCTTTTTAATTAACAGAATTAACAGCGCGATGTTAAACCATAATGACAGCAATAAAAACAGTTGATGTGACAATCAAAGTGCACCAAAAACATTCATAACCATTATTTTCATTAGTGTGAGAGAAGACAATGGCGGTGAGTGGGGTTATATTAGAGAGGGATCTCACCCCACCCCCCCTGTAATCACACTTGAATTAGCTGCAGATACTGAATTGCTGTAAAACACGGGGTCAAAAAGGAAACGCTCGTTCGGGTTTATCTTGGACACTTCGTTTGATGCGGGCCCATTCTCTGAAGGAGTCAGTGCTGTCAGAGGCAATAAACATCCTGCTTTTTGAAAACGTTTCTGAATGAGAAACGAGGCTCAAATCAAAGTTGGCCGATCTACAGAGATTCATCTTCCAAAGTGCCGCCGCAGCGTTGCAACCAGGAGATCTGATCAGCAGCTGAAAGACTTTGGCAGAAAATAGCTGTTTATTGACCATAAAACATGTGCGTGTGTACACATAAAAAGCACAAACACACGCCCACGCGCTTACACTCACACACACGCGCAAACACATGAACACACAAACACCTACACACGGAGAGATAAACCGCAGCACCACAGCAAGGGCCATACCCCCGGCAACAGCACACAAAAGAAAGTCAAATTATTAGAAATAATGAAAAGCCATCAATAAGAATTCTGCAGAGACTCATTTCATTCTGTTTTCAACAGCGCTTTTCAGCCCATTATTTTCTGTAAATGTTAACATCGCCAAGCCTGCCTATTGATTCTATTATTTTTGACCTTGCATTAGTGTCGGCTAATCTAGCATGCAATAAAATTTCATTTCATAGTGAAAAATACTCCAAGGCCCTAAGGGTGAGTTATACACAGGTTGCGGCACCCCTGGGATTCATAAGTGCACATGCGGGTAAACAAACCGTACATTTAATGTTTCTTAGATGAGTGAGCAGCGCTGGGGGTTTCATTTCTTCCCAAACCTTCAGGATTTTTCCCTTTTCTCCTCTGTGAGGTGGCTCAAAGTGAGGGTTTGGTGGAGAGGCTCATTCACAGATGAATGCGAGCGTCTTCCACAACGATATTGTATTTTCACAGCCATATAGAGGCCTGGGAGGAGTGCTGATCCTGTGAAGCCAAATGCCTTTTTTTTTTTCCTTTTTCTTACAATGCATGTATGAGGCATCGCTGAAGATTGTTGCATATTTCAGATTGCATTCAGGAATGACCGAAGCTTGACCTGGATGGGAGGAAAATAAAGCAGCGCCTGAACTATAGAAGCTCTTATTCAGCTGATGCTCAGCAGTTATCGAGAGATTTTAGAGAAATCACTAAATGTCTGATGACATCTTTTACCTCGATAGAGAGCCTGTAAGAAAACATGCTAGCATCAGTTTTTGGATGTAGAGATACCCGCGGTGGTATATTAAAAAGTAATATTAAAATATAAACAAGAATCATTTCAAAACTGATAAATGTATTCAAACTCAAAGAAAACACATCATCATGTTGGCAGTAAATTATGAAGCTTTTATAGGGATGAGATAAGTAAAGAAAATAGGAAAGCATTTTTTTAGTGTCTATCATGCCTGAAAATAAATCATTTTTAGGGCAAGGTCACTTTAGCCTTTGATAAACACGAATTTATTGGGGCACTGCAGCCAAAACAGGGCAACAAGGCCAAAAACAACAGTGCAATAACATGATACAGGGAAATATTAGTGTTTTATAGCAAAATAAACTGAAACTTTCCATGTAACAGGGAAATTAAAACAAGGGAGAAAAGAATGCAGAGTTAACAAGTTCTATTAGGAGTCATTTATACGATTAATAAGGTTTTTTTTAAGGTAGAAGAGGATGAGTTATAGAGCTTTTATTACAAAAAACACAGTTCAGTTCTTTAAGTGATAATACAGAAAGTTTGAAGTTAATAACTTTTGTAGTATTTCTGTTTCCTGTAATTAAAAAGTGCAAGTCAGCACTGTCTTAAGAGATGGACAACACTGACCTCCATTCAGTGTTGTCCGTTTCTACGGAGAAAAGATCCGTACACGACTGCTGGACTTAATTTGTGAATGTAGGAAGGGACTGTGATATAAAAGAAATGT
Organism: Ctenochaetus hawaiiensis; assembly: GCA_029783645.1. NCBI lineage: Eukaryota > Metazoa > Chordata > Actinopteri > Acanthuriformes > Acanthuridae > Ctenochaetus > Ctenochaetus hawaiiensis. The sequence continues at coordinate 23,652,631 of JAPZDY010000002.1, read as the reverse complement.
GCTTAATTTTTTACCTTTGATCATGAGCTTATCAACCAGTTTAACCCTGTAAAACCATCAAGCACACAATGTTTGTAAAAACTGTGTAAAAACAAGCACACAAAAGGCAATTTACTGCTTACTACCATTAAAAACGGAGCACAATTAGCTGATAATTAGCCAAATCAACCACCAACAGTAATCAATACAAAAACACATGATTGGACTGTAAACCATTAATCGATCAAATAACTAACTGCAGTCAGTGAATGTGGGACCACCTCATCATACTTAAGTAGTTACGTCATGTTTTACATCATTTGTTAACACAACATTATACAATAAACAAATATTATGCGAAGCTTACTTTAAGAAAACATTTAAAAGTTCTTATGTCTGAAAAATATTTGACTTAAGAAACACAAGCTAAAACGTCTTCTATCTCAATTCAGCATCAATTATAACACATACAGATGTTCACACCCAATGTTAAAAGCACATCACCACGTAGATCCCGTAGTCACAGAAAATAAAAGCACTGAATCATCCAGTGTAATAAACCAGAGGAAACACGACAAATTCAGCTCTTGATTTGGGCCAGAAGCCTCGACAGTTTGCAGCGTGTGACTCCGGTCTTCCTCTCCGTTGAGCAGAGAGTTGATAATGTCACCACCTCCAGCAGAGGCTGAAATTTTTTCTGTTCGCCTGAACTTTGATGCCGCCGCAGAGCCACGTTTAGCTCGTGCATAATGTCGAGCAGCAGCGTGACCCATGATTTGTGTGCATGTTGCAGTTTTGTGTTCAGATGTGCGAATCTTTAAAGGTCCTTTGGTTTGTTGAATTTTTACCAGACGACCGGAACTTTCAGCATGTAGACGATATGTGTGCTGCGGCAGTTTCTGAGGTTTTTTATAAGGATTTTTTTTTAAGAGTTATAGGATTGTATACAGTGTAAAAGGCCTATAGTTCAGTTAGACATCCAGTATGTTGCGCTGTTTGCTTTTTGGTTTCCAAATGAATCAATCTGTCTCTCAGATTGCCGGAACTCTTGATCAATGAAGGCATTCAGCTCAGATTATTAAGAGATGTTTCAGTTTTGAGCTTCAGTGTCTAAGGAAGATGTTTTTAAACCTGCCTGCTAGAGAAAGTGAAGTGATCTGTGATGAAGAAGTGGTGGTAGCTGCTAGGTCAAAGAGATATATGCTGTTTGGTAACCCCCCCTTTTGCTGCAAATATAATATGTTATTTTAGCAGCCTTAGACTTGAATTTCATAAAAGTTCTGCAGCTTCTTCACAGTCAAGAATAGGCCACCTTAAATATTATGGATAAGCTAAAGGGTTTTAGATCGTATGGAGCCTCATTTATAAAGTGTTAAGTCTAGAAATTAAATAAACACTAAACTCAAAAACAGTTTAGAGATGTATTGAATAGTGGTTAGGAACGAATAAAATATAAAAAATACGGTCCATATTCACACCGTTATCAGCTAAATAAGGTTAAATTAGCAGTGTGGTTGCAGGTGGTGAACCAGATGCCCAGCAGCGTCTGTTAGCGGCGACATTGGAGACGTGTTGGCGTCTGTGTTTCTGAATGATTGAGAAACCAAACACACATTTCAATCTATCGGACCAATCACAGATCTAATCTGTCCTTTTATTTTCAAATCATTTGATAAGCAGGGCTGTGATTATCACCCACCTGCTTCATTGTTTTATTTCTTTTCTTTTTTTTTTCCACATTAGTCCACAGATGTGTGTTTATCTATTTTTAATGTTCCTCCCACCTTATCGCACTTTTCAATTTGGAACTTTTGACACGAACATGCCGCAGCACTTTGCTGCAGCTCCAAAAAATCAAAGAGCGAGAAAGAGAGCGGCAGCCGGGGAGAAGGAGAGAGACCCGGTGATTTTCCGACTGTGGATGCCTGTGTTCTGGGTGTCACTTTGGTTAATAATCTCCTACCAATCCTTCAACTTGGGTGCACGTTCAGGACGCTTCAAACCATGAAAACAGCTGGCTTTGTGCAGAGCCCAACTGTCAGAGTCTCCTTTGCTGTCGATGATGGAAATATCAAACCAGTGAGCCGTGAGTGGACATCTCAATCTGAATCTCTTCAGCTCAGCTAAACCACAGCCGTCCTCCCACTGATAATTCATGCAACATACACTCACATTAGGAACACACTGAACCGTCCCTTTAAAGTCCTCCACTTCCTACAGTAACACACTGGAAATATGAAGCGCAGTAATTCTGTTAAATCTGAAATGAAATGGACTCTTGTCATCCAGGAATCTTTAACTTGGCTTTCACTTTGATATACAATCGTCCAATCATTTCAGTCCATCCAGGTTCCAGCAAGAGCTCTTTGCAAATATTGAACAATATAGTGGATATAATGAAAAAGGCAGAGTTCAGTGATATACATAAAAGAAAGCATTTCCTCTCAAAGGACACAGTTCCAGAAATGATCTCCATTCGGGGAATGAGCAGTTTGACGTGGACACCATCAAGTGAACACAACATCAGTGCATTTCATCTGTTTCTAGATTATAATGCGGCTCTCAGTAGCTTTGCCAGCATGCACTCACCCTCCCCATTTATTTTAATCATCACAGCAAACTTAAAAACAAGGAGGACGAGATACGTTGTTCCACGGGAAGCACAATCGACACACACGTCTAAACATTTCCGAGTGATTCGTCAAATAAAAACAAAGAATGCCTCACATCTATTTGGAGAGCTCGGACCTTAGATTTATTAACAGTCAGATAGGGTGGAAATTAAAACATTCATTTCCACAGAGAGCAGACTGTAGTGGATGTTCAAAGGAGAGACGGAAGGAATGCTTTGTTTGTTTTCCTCCTCCAGACCACCATTATGTGTTTTCAATATGATGTGAGTTGGAGATAGAATTATAAAGTCCCTGGGGCTCATCCAAGTTTAACAAAGCACCAAGGACAGACAACCTTAAGCCCACACAGCGCTACAATGCTCCTCTCATGGAGAATGTAATAAATAAATGAGCAGATGAGTTTGGTTCTGACAAGTGAGGGACATGGCGCTCCCTGTGCATTTTTGATAGTGATCTAATTCATCTGGCAGGCGTGGATGTTGATTAAATCAGAATGTCAGCCACTTGACAAGACAAGACACAAGCCGGCGTGGAACCTGTTTGAACAGCGTGAGCCGTTGCGAGATGGCCTGGGAGATTTGCAACGCCGCGTGTCCGCTGAACTCCACGCAACCGCCCCTGTTATCATCGCTTCCTGCAACATGTCCGAGGAGACAGACAGACAGGCAGACGGACAGATGGGGAGAGACATGGAGGAAGCCGCCGAGGCCCACCTCTTCTGTTCCCTCTCTCGGGGTGGGGGGGGGGGCGCGACAGCAGCCCTCTGACACTCGGGGTAAACAGAAGAGGTGTGATGGCACGACCGAGCTCCCCTTCACTCACACG
>JAPZDY010000002.1:23632771-23649094 GCA_029783645.1 Ctenochaetus hawaiiensis | reverse complement strand
CGCGACAGCAGCCCTCTGACACTCGGGGTAAACAGAAGAGGTGTGATGGCACGACCGAGCTCCCCTTCACTCACACGCGGCTGATACTTCCATCAAATCTCCTTGACAATCAGAGAGCTGGAGGCAAGACATACGTACGTGCTGAAATCACAGGCCCTGTAATTATGGGGAACAAAGCCTCTCCGAGCAGACTTTGCTATATAAAAGACCATCAATAGAAAATCAGAGCAAAGCATGGCCGGGGTTGGTCCGTCTGCGGCGGCACACAATGGGAGGATGATAAAGGGGGAGTTTCGGAGACAGAAATCGTTGAGGCAGGTTGCTATTTAACTGATGAGTGCCTCTCCAGCATCACTATATCTGTGGAAAACTATTGCTTTCCCCCCACCGAAATCCAACACAATACCCCAAACCGTCTGCCAAAATATGACAACAGCATGATGTAAACACACTTTGGGAAATGATACACATTGTTTGATATACCTCACATGCACCAGACATTCAAGTGCCTCTTTTTTTTTTTTCTTTTTTTGTATGTTGTCTCATCACTGGAGTCTATTTCACAAATTTCTTTCACTCTATTGACATTTCGCACCATGTTTTTTCTAGATGCTTTGAATGTACAAAAATAAAAAGAAACCCCAAAGAAATAAATCCTTGGGCGACTCCTCCCCTGCCTCCCCGTTCACCTTCCCGCATGCACAGCTCCAAGGAGGTCAGAGTTTCATGTAGAAAGTCACGCTACTAATCTCCTTTGTCACTCATAAAATTTACACAACATCTCCCTCATGGAGGCCTGTCAGTTTGCTGTTGCCTGTGTCTGTCAGAGAACACAGATAATTACTCTGAGGGATTGCAGAAAGCCTTGATTATTTATAGGGCTGAATGTCTGAAAAGGGAAAAAATCCTATATGCAATTTTGAATAATTTCTTGTTAGTAATAATACAACAATATTATCCTTTTAAAATATCTTAGTTTGTAGGAAAAATACAAAGACAATGGTGATAAACCCTGGAGTCTTTTTTTTGACAGTCTGTAAGTTATATTTAAATTAAGATTTCTTTCTGTAATAAGTCCAAGTGTCGGATGATTTTCTTTAGAATCTCAAAAGAGCAAATGACACTAAACAGTCAGATATATTCCAAATGTATTACATCCTCTTTTACACTGAGTTCAGACCAAAAAACTCCATGTGTAATCTGGTCTAGAAGATGCAGAGTGTTGGGACGAAAGTGACAATGGGACGCATCAAAATATCCCAAAAAAGACTCAGATGTTAAGAATTATTTGGTTTTTACAGTATTTTTTAAAAGTTGGTTAGCAGGAGCACACGGCACTCTTTTGTTCACAACTGTAAAGTGCAAAATCAACAGTAATGATAAAACAGAGGAAAGTTTACTGTTTACTTTTTCTCTCTATATATAACTTTTCTGTATACGAAACAACAAGTATCATACACACCGTCATATTGTCGGTCCCAAACACCTTCATCCTGTTGACAACTTGTTTCTCAACCAAGAAACAGCAAGAATCTATGACTCTGCAAACAGCCTAATCTGACTCAGTGACCATTATAACACACACACGGATATGGTGCAGATTGAACCTGGCGTACCTGTGCATGACAAACTGTCGCTGACTCGACATGCTGGACACACGTCATGCCCAGTGATCCCGGTCCAGATGAATGACGTGTGAATGTAACAGCTGCTGCTTCGTTGCTGTTTCTTTTTTTTCCCTTCACCTTGTTGCTGTGACCTCACCTGCTGTTTGTGTGTAATTCTCTCCCATGATAACAGCATGAGAAACCCATGAATTATACTAAGCCTCGTTTGAGAGAAAACAGAACAACAAGCAGCTCTTCAAGAAGGAGTGATGAGCATGTTAAGGGGATTTTTGCTTTTTTATTCGCCTCACCTTCAGATCATGAAAGGCTTATATTGAAGCCTATAGGAAGACCATGCTCTCATTTACAGTACTGTCTTAATCTACCTGTAGTTATGGGAGTTTAAAGTCCCTTAAAAAATTATTGGAATCTGAACTTTTTCTATATAAAATTTAGATTTCATGACAAATTCAGCTTCAATTAAAAAAAAAGTAAAACATAGTTTGTGTCTTATTCCTATCAATAATAAAAAAAACAAAAAATTCAAATGTTTGGCTTTTCCATCACAAAAAGGAGCCAAAATTAAATAAAAAGTTAACTTTGAATAAAACAACTACGACAAAATGAATGACCTTCCTTAATCGGATGCTGTGGATGTGGATGTAACATTATTTTCAGTCAGTTTTTGCTCCGATTGAAAGGACTGATTACTGCTGTCTGCTAACCATCTACATCTGCCTCTGATGTTTTATCCAACGTTCTCACTTCTCCTCTTGAGCTGAACTCATACGGTTAAAATATCTGAATGAATCTAACCTCCAAATGATCCTTTATTTTGCAGTGGAGATAACTGGTAGCCTTGGTAATGCTAATGCTAAAGCTAAGTGAGCAAAACAGTTTCGGTTCTGTTTAAGGAGCCAGAGTTTGGAAATGTAAGCTGGAGCTTCACACAGTGATGAGAACCACGCCTGTGAACAAGAATGCATTTTAAACCCTTCAGGAGATGAAACTGACACATTTAACCCATAAAGACCTGAGGAAATATGACTATCATGATTTATTTTGTTCTTCTTAACCTCTTCTAGCAGTTAGCATCGAGTGTAATAAATCATTTAATTCAGGTGAAACGTGAGTTTCAGGCCCGGCCTATTTTAAAGTCTGAATTTTACATTTGTTTAGTTTGAGAATGAGTTAACCCAAAGCAACACAAAGCCAGCTACAGCCATTCTCATTATAACATTGTCCAAGGCAAACAAGACATATATGATACCACTTAAATCTGAGAAACTGTGATTACATGACTTTTTAAATCCTGTTGATTGCATGAGCGATTTAAATGTTATTAAGCTTTAAAAATTATAGAAATTTCAAGCCACCGGCAACTGTTTAGGTCTTTAAGGGTTAAACATCGTAACTGTACACAACAGAGATGGCTTCAGTTTTAGCCTCAAATTGCTTAAAAACTTCTGATTAAAACCAAAAAGTTATGTCACAGATGCAAAAAAATCTTAGCAAAAATTTAATTTAAATCAAAAAAATGACGGAAACTTCAACCAAAATTGAATTTTTTTTTTTTTAGCCATCAATCACGCCAGGCTTCAAGTTCTGCATTTGTAGCCAAACCACAGCGATTTGAACCGATCGTCGCCCTGTGAGAAACTGCTGGAAGCGACGGGTGTGGTTAAGGTGTGACAGCAGATACTATTTGATTAAAGACAACAGGGGCGGCGTCAAAAAAAAAAAAAGGCTAGTGGAGATGTTGCTACATAGTCAGTTGTATCACAGCCACAGAGAATTTCACCATAAAAGAAAAGGTAAACAAAACATCGCTGAAGGCTTTTCAAGATGAAAAAGATGTTTTGCTCTTCTCCTGACTGGATTAGGCAAGAGGTTGATTCACCAGCTGGCTCTGCTAGCTCTGTTTTCACCTAACACGTCCTATAATTTGTTGATCTGATTGGTAAAAGTTGGCAACAGACAGTGTCAGCCAGGCTGATCCAATCACCTGCCGGGTATTTTTTGATAGTGCATTCCTTTGTCTGAATAGTTCATAGTTGAGACTTTCAGATGAGTCTGTGTAAGAAGCCTCTGTTGTGTCATATTAGTTAAATCCTGGTTGGTGCACAAAAAATGTGACATCAAAAACATTTTCCCACTGATCCTGAGTGGAAAAAAAGTAAAGATGTACAGAAATCTACAAAAGTTTTGGAGAAACTGGTGTATTCATGCAGGACGCCATCACTCAACAGCTCTCAGCAGATTGGAAAAGAAAAAAAAAAACACATTTTCAGGGGCTTTAAACCTGGTTAATTAAACTTCTAAGAGTAGTAAAACAGTGCAAGCGACCTGTATCCAAACCGTCTCACGGCTGGTCATACCTCCAAATACAAGTGCCTATTTAAATCTAATACGCTACTTAAATGCCAGCTTAATAAGAAATGGCAATTCCATGTGCAAATCAATTTGATATCTGCTGGGACTGAAAAGTGCACATCACACATTATGAGCCCGGATCAAGCTGGGGGCAGGTGCCTCTCTTCTCAGAATTACAAGCAGAGTTTGCAGACAGATATGAATTTACAATTAGTCTCATCCTGGCGACTTCTTAAGGTTTGTGACAGTGTCTGGGGTTCCACTAAAGGCCATGTGTGTGAAGCCATGAATTTCTTGCGACAGGCTATGATACCAGAGAGGCTATATTTAGGGAGGATAACTAGTACTGCACGGTATAATCTGACATTTGTACCACAAGGGAGTCATACTGCATTGCTCACAAATGACAGTGTCACTGTTGGTTTGTGTCCCCGGTGGAATAGGTTAAAGAGAACAAAACATGTTTTTGCAGTGGAGTGCCGCTCTGCAAGACAGATCTAATAAAACTGTATTTGATTGTGGGGGTATGATCTGACTGTGGCTGTCACTGGTGAGTGAGCCCCCTGAGCGCGGAGACAGCAGCAGTCTGGTTGAAAAGGAACAAAGAGTCCCTGGGAGCGGTCTCAGTAGACTCTGAAAAACAGGAGTCTGCATGACTGGCCTGCTTTTGATGGCTGACTTCAGCTGGGCATTTCTGCTTCCCCTCTACTTCTTCGGCCCCTCTAACCGGGGACAAAGAGAGACAAGAAGAGGCCGCCGTCGCTCAGGCGTCGAATTTCTCTCAAAGTTTTTTTTTTTTTAAGCACATCAGGTGAAGCAGATCACTTTTATGAGAGCTGTTCATGAATAAACATCCCGCACACCTCCTGGTAACGTAACATTTTTATCAGTCTACAAATACATTTTCTATCTGTTCCCCCTAATGCAGTGTCGTAGTTTAAATTATAACGTCAACCGGCGTATTTGAGCACCTGTCAAATCCTTTTAAAGAAAACAAGCATGATGTAATTCTGTTCAACCAGGCAATTCATTAGCCCAAGTCAAACACTCTCGTCCCCCTGCAGTCGGCTGCTGTTGTCCCTCCCCGCGGATGCAGAGGAGCCACTTAGGTCCACATTCACCAAGGTGATCAAACCTGCGTCAGCCTACACCTGCCTCCCCTCTCAGGAGGAACCGGGACAGGCTGCACAACAAAGCTGTGGCAGCACACTTGGGGGAGTTCAGCTAAGCGTGTCTTCAATCATCGCATCTCAGAGCTATTCGAGGATTGCGGCTGTTTAGGAAAAAAAAAAAGAAAGAAAAATCAGGAGCGTACATGGAGGAGTTTGTTTAGGATGCATGCTGCATCAGCTGACTGATGCATGAGAAACATTGCAGCCACTCAGCCGCTGTAGTGCTCTATGACACATTGCACTTTCACCGTGCAGTCTTTGCATACTATTGCGTTCAAAGTGCCCTGCAGAAGGAGAAACGGTATCGCCACTAAATAGACATATGGAGTTTGAGTGTTCAAGACATCTTTACTAGGAGACATTAAAGCCATGTTAGCCCAGGCAGTGGAATATTATACTAGCTAGATGCTCAGTGGAGATTTGGGGATCAGCAATGTGCAGGCTGTTTTTTTCAATGATATGTGTGAATTATTTCTTATGGGTGTGCATAATGGCAATATAAATCTTTCTGGGTGTGCAATTACAAAGACTGGCATGGTCTATTCCCCGCTGGGTGATCGCCTGCGAACAATGACATATTACCGGCTGGCCGGCAGTGGTCATTAAGAACTGATATGGGATTTATGGCCAGTCTTTAAACATTAGATGGCATTAGAGAGATTTGAATACAGTCAAAATGGCACAAAGACTCCTGCCTGAGCAAGATGGAGCTAATGAACTGTGGTTGGAAAGCAGGGGGATATAAAGTTATTTTGGGTAAAGCCAATTTCTCATCAAGCAAAATGAGTCTGATTTTAATCAGGGGTTGTCAGAGTCCATAACAAGCTCGCTGTGTTATTATGGTATTGTATTGGTGAGGTTTTTTATACGTTTGTAATGAGCAAAGTTGAACAATTAATAAATTAGCACACGGTTCATTTTTTGTAATAATGACACGCATGTTGAAAGGCAGATGACAAAATATGAGATGTGTTAAAACGGAGCATGAAAAGCACAGTATGATCATATTACAAGAGCTCAAAATGATGGAGACCTCGAGAGGCGGTACAGTATCATCTCAGCCAGTGTTTCTGCATGACGACAAAAGCTCCCTATATAACCATCTTACTAATTTCCACTGGCAATTAAGGAGTCGTGCATTCCACGCGATACCTGCTGAGAGAGTATAAGGAGCTTAAACATCAGATGTGTTCATTGGAAAGTGAGAAATAAAGACTTTGCCTCATCATATTAGTGCCAGCCCTTAAAGTGACTGTTTATCATGAGGTAGTGCTCAAGGTTTTAATGAGCTCCCTGCCTGTTCTAGTATAATTCCAATTAGTCCCTCCGTCTCATATAATGGCATGATTACCTTGTGAAGCCTCCATTGTTTTCTGTACAAGCCTTGAAAGGAACCCTGACTATTTTAATCTGTTTCCCAGTGGCAGCACACCTGCCAAGCCAGTTACACCTCCTGCAGAATGATCACAGGTATTGGTTCATTAATACAGAGGATGGCGGTGTATGAATTCCCACCGGTCACACCTAGTGGATGGATGAAAAAAAAATGAATGTTAAAATCACATTTTGACTTCATTTATCTTTCAATATTATATCCGCATTATTCAAAATTGTGTTAAATAAAGAGGAGAAGGAGTTTATAAAAATGAGATTCACAAAACAGCAACAATAATTGGACATTACATTATTTTTTTTCTGCTTTGCTTTCAGTTCTTCTTTAAATTCTCAGCTCTCTTGTGATAAAAATGTGAAGGATTTCCATCAAAAAGTGATGACAAATCCTGCTGCTGTGTCAGCCTCGAACGTAAGGCCCCATTACCTCAATTTTGGTCGCTACCATTTCAGAGGGAGAGAGGAGAGGCAGCTATTTTTATGATCAAACCCAGGCGAGGGGAGAATCAGTCATTAGCTGCTGCCATTTGCACTGTCATCTTGTTTGGACAGCCTGTGGCTTCCACTTGAAGACAGTCCTGGTTCTGCAGGAAATGCACCCACCTCGTTCCTCGCAGCTTCGGCTTCCTCCACCCAGAAACTCACCGCACAATCAGTGTCATGTAACACTGAAGTCATTTGTCATCATGGAGAAGATGCATAACGAGAATAAAAAAATCTGCATCGTCTTCATGCAAACAAATAATCGACCCTAATGTTGTTGATTCAATAACGTTCAAACAGCAATGGCGGCGCACTCTAACCGAGCCGTGTTGTTCTCCCGGTATTTCCGTAATTGATTCGGAGCTCAGAGGACACCGTCTTGCACAAGAAATGTTTCATTCAAATCATAATTTAACAGGGTATCAGCAACAACGAGCACAATAGGAGAGGATGGTAATAACCAGAACCTAAAACTGAATTTAGATTTTCCCTCAGATTTGACACTCGCGCCGGAATAAGAGACAGGAGGGAAGAAATGGTAATCTGCAAGAAAACCCTTAAAAGAATCAATTTGGCAGGGTGTCTGAGAATGTGACTTTATCCGGCACTGTGATTCCGACTGTCTCCCGTAAGAGTGGGATGACTGTCTTTCTTCCCTGCTGACAGGCAGACCCAGGCCAAATTGACAGTTCTTTAAAGCGCCTGACAGAAAGCCGCATTAATTAAGTCATTGCTGGACTTTAATTGTGTTAAGAAGTGGGAAAAAAAATCTAATATGAGAAAAGGTTACCAAGTCCTCCGTGGTGTCAGATTTTCTACTTTCTATGAATATTAATGCGCCTAATGAAGACAATCTTCGCTTCATCTCCCCATTGTTCTGTATTCAGGTGCCAAGCTTTCACAGCCATTGATTTGTTGTTAAAGAACAAATATGTCATGGGAGAAAATGACTGCCACGTCTTTTATCTTAAATTTATCAAGAAAAACGCCTCTCTTTTCCAGTTGAAGTGTGGATTTTTTTCTTCCTTCTTTTTTTTTTTATTATTTCTAAAAAAGATTTTAGCTGAGTGAGTGTCATGCAAAAGTTGTCAAGGTGTGTTTGGGTGTTAATTAGATGTGGTAAGCCAATTTTTTCTGCTTTTTTCTGCTGTAAACAGGGAACAAAAGGAAATTCAGATTTCACGAAATGCGGTGGACAACAAATAAATACAAAGCAAAGCAAGTCTTTGTCTTTAGCCCGTGGCATGCAATTATTGAGCTTTTAGCATGCAGTACTTGAACATATCCATTCAAAAAAAATATGTATTTATTTGTAAGGACAAAAGACTTTAAATGCTATCAGGGTAAAAAGAGTGAACACATACAGAAATTCAAGATTTGTCCAAGGTAGAAGGCTGCTGAGGTGCGACTGCTCATGGGTTGCTGACAGACTTGAGTCATGTGATAAGATGTTTGATGGCAAGTTACAAGTTCTTTGTGCCTGCCACGAAGCCCGAGGGGAGAGCAACACCAAGCGCTCCCCAAACTTCAATATTAACCGGGCATCATGATTGCCAGGCATATTGAAGAGACAGAAATTCAAATGAACCTCTCTCCCCGTGATAAGACGACCTGAGTCCTTGTGAAAGATGAGCTATGGCTATTTCTGGAGAACGAAGTGCTCGGTCTCGCCACAGGGCAAACCCTGAATAGCCAGGGTTGGAATTACTTGAAAAGCGGGACTGGCTGATGCACTTGGCACTTGTCATTGAAGGAGTGTCTTTTGTTCACAACGCCATAGATCTCCATCTGAGGAAACTGTACAAAAGGACTCATGTATTTGTAAATCCTTTTGTGAAAAATTAACAGACGAAATGTTACAGGAGGGGGAAGAGGATGGTGTCAGAAAATAAATTTTTCAACATCTCATCTGAATTTACTGTTTAAATTTAGGGGGAAACCTGGCTCACAACACACCCCCGGTGCGTCTTTTTATTCCCTCCAAGTGTCCTTGTGTTGGATGGTTGTTGAAAAGAGAGTAGTCACCATAGCTAATTTATGTTGAGGGTTGGGTGTACACAAAGTGTGAAGGATGGGGGACCGTGCACATGTGGACGTCCCTTTATTGCATCTGACAGAGACGACTTCTTTCTGATGTCATCCCTCTGTGCATGTCAGTGAAGTTCACATTGTTTCCCACCAGAGGAGAGACACACACACACACACACACACACAAACACACAGGAGGAATCAGTCAAAGCTGTACTGAGATCAAGTCTCAGACATAATCAATTTAATGCTTCCTTCAAGGGGAGCAGTAATTTTGTGTGTTAAAAGAGGATATGGTAATTCACGTCAAGATAAACTTATTCACTGAATGTGATAAATATGTTAGTATTGGCAAAACTTTTCTGCTTTAGAATGCATGCATTGTAGTTTTGTCACCCAAAGCAACAATATGCTACTATTTTAACTTAAAATAAGAGCTCCGAATCATTTTGAAGACACTGACTAGTAATAAGGAGAATGAGGCCTCTTTCATTCCCAGTACATGCACCACATGCATTATCTTTCACTATGTAACTTGGGTTAATGCATAACAATTTGCAGCACTATGTAGCAGACCAACAACTTGTAGTCTTCAGCTAAAAAGAATGTAGTTCACTATGCTATGCTAGGCGTCTTTTGTATTTTAAACTTAACTCTGTGTTAACGCAGGTTCAACAAAATGTGGCAGCTGCAGTTTCATCAAAAAGAGCGATACTGGGCGCTGAATTTGATGAATTAAGCATTTGTCAGGCCACAAAAGAGACAAGAATTTGATTAAAAAAGCGACAGATGCCAAAGCAAGACGTTTCTAGGGATACATGGACTCACAAAATAACAAAAAAAAACCTTTATGATGTTATTTATTATTTGGTGAAACTGGATCATGTTTTATAAAAGACTCCCCAAAAATAATCAATACGTATTTAATAGTTGATTTACCTAGTGAATAGATAGCTTTTTTGTTGCTAAAGTCAGTGCTAGCTGTAACTGCTGTTAGCTAGCTCAGTTATCTGTGCAGCTAGCAGTTCTCTTATCTGTCTCAGCTTAGACTTGGTACTTGGGAAATGTTGGTGTTTTTGCTGCTAGCGCTAAAGCTTTGGAAACTGAAGAACAGAGGGTTTTTCATCTCAGGGTGGATGGGGAAATATTGGGGTACGCTGATGGGGAGCCGGCAGTCAGGAAAAATCCGTAAATAGGAGCTTTGGTTGTATGGCTAACTGCTAACTGAGCTAACTAGCTAATAGTAGCTACAGTTAGCAACACTTAGCAGTGACTTTAACAACAAGTTTTCAGTCTGTCAGGAAACTCTGTAAATGTCAGAGTTGAGGCGAAGCAGCCGGAGGACATCAGAGAGAAAACCAGAAAATCTCCATAAAATTCGTAAAGGCAACACGTTACAAAAATGTTTGCAAAACAGTTACTGTTTTTGAAAGTATTTGTTAGTTTTGGTTAGTAATACTGTTTGAATTTTAATTATGAGATTAAATCAGATATATCTTTTTTTTACTAAATGAGAAGGAAAAGCAAGTTCATTATTTGATGTGCTGATTTTTGGTCCATAACTTTAACTCCATTAGCTATTTATCTGAAGATACTTAACATTTATGTGAAAAGGAGAGAATTGTGGCTTTAACGCCCCTCCCTGTAGCAATTTATGTTACATAAAGGAGATTTTTCAAAGGTGACTCTGCAGGGGGAAGTTCTCGCTCAGTTTTACTTTGGTTCCCATGTGCTGTGAACCAGACCTGCTTTTATTTATGGGAAAAGTTTAACGTCTGGCTTTGTGCTGCAGTGATTATAATTTTAAAGCTGAGACATTATTTAGTTTTGCATCAAATCGAATTAAATGACTGTAATTTGTTTATCTTAAATCACTCTCTGACATTGTCTTTTAATACATACATTTATTATCATAATTATTATTAGTATTAGCATTATTGCTATTGTTGTTTTTGCTTTTTTGCCTCTTTTAATTGTGACTGGACTGACCTAAAAAGACACAGGAGAACAAATGAAGAGCAACATCAGAGGGAAAGTAATGAAACGTCTTTCAACAACACTTTGTCTCCGTTCCTTTGGCCAAGTCTGGGATACCTATTAACATTCCCTTTAAATTATTCATTCTGATGGATAAAACACCTCCACAATTAATTGCATGTGAGCCACCCAACCCCCTTAAATCTGTTGAAAGGGGGCTGCATTTCACAGCGTGCACTCGTTAAATGTATAATTTCCTTACACTTAAATATGGGGCTGAATATAAAAATAATAACTTCTAGGTAAATAAAGTAAAATAGATGGCTGCTGATTAATGGGCATGGCATGAAATATTCTCTCTTCATCAGGCCCCCCTCTGTAATAATACGCTTGAGGAGAAGCAAAGATAAAGAGAGACACCCTTCTGATATGAAACTTTCCTATCATTTGTATATTCTGTTTCATGGACATCAGCTCGGAGCAGATGAGTACCACATGTCTCGCACACTCATGTAAATTACATCAGATATCCAACCTTGAACCATCCACTGTGAAAACGACATTCAGTGTCATATATTAATCATTAACATAGTGGATGTATGCAGTATTAATTGTCATGCTTCTTTAAGGGAAAAAGACGATTTGGGGTTCGTGTTTCGCCGTGGAGGTCTTTTCTGGCTGAGATGTTGATTTGTAGATAATCTGTTACACGATTTCATTTGGGAAACTCATTCATATTTGATTTTCTATAAAGTCCTGCTTTTTTTTTGTACTGGTAACTTGCTGAACTGTACTGTTGTTTCCACCTAGAGAGGAATACATTAGTGCCTCACATTGAAAGATTAAGTGGGCAGAAACTGCAGTATTGATGCAGGATACAAACATAAAGGCAGACTGATGGCTGCTACTAAACTGATGTTAGTGTCAGTATTGATGTTTTTGGACAATGCCATTTTAAAAATGCAAACTCAGAGGAGGGAAAAAAGAAGTTAGAATAAAAGTCATGCTGTAAGCACAGAGGGAAAATAAGCATTGTTTTGTTGTTGATGTTTTTTTTTTTTTTTGTAAAAGTCTGCTGTGCAGAAGCTCATCCGGGAAGAAGAGTGTACTGCCCAGCTATTTATTGCAATGCTGCTGAATGCAACGCCAGCTCTAAAGGCTTCAAAT
This sequence comes from Ctenochaetus hawaiiensis, assembly GCA_029783645.1. NCBI lineage: Eukaryota > Metazoa > Chordata > Actinopteri > Acanthuriformes > Acanthuridae > Ctenochaetus > Ctenochaetus hawaiiensis. The sequence goes on along the minus strand of JAPZDY010000002.1, from coordinate 23,636,895 downwards.
CATTGGGGAGATTGTTAGGCTTCTGTGAAAATTACGGAAATGCAGGGGAAATGGATGAGCAACACTTCATAACAATTAATCAGGGGCCGCTGATTAATAAAGTTCATTTTTTATTCTCGATGATTCAGGGGATTATCAAAAGGACACTGTCCTTGTCATTTTGATTAACAAACCCATCCTCGCTCTGGAAGAGGACGCGCTGAAGGGAGACGCTTTCTTTCGCCCATAAAATAAATATTGAATGAGAATATTAACTCGTTAACCTTGACAAGTATTTGTAATTTTCATAAGGGGGTAAACCAGCAGATTCAGCACAAAAAATGCTGTGGGGGTTTGAGAAAAGGCACGGGAAGAGGGGCGGGGGGGACGACAACACACAACAAATTAGAGAGAATGAAGAATGCTACTGCATGAATCCTGTCATTTTTATGGGCTGCAATGATTAATTTGTTTGTTCAAATTCTCAATTAAGCCAGGAGGAACTGGCAGAATTAGAAAAGGAGAGCAGTGCAGCGTTGTCTTGGCTATGCAAGCGCCCAGGGGAGATATAGCCCTACCTGATCTCAGGTCATCAGGCTATTCTGCAGACAGCTCGCACAGCCTGGAGCAGGGGTGTGGTGCACGTCTCCCACATTCATTTCTAGCAGCACAGAAGGGAGAAAAAAAAAAAAAATGTAAATCAAAATATTTCGTCAGTCCCCCTGATAAATCATTCTGCCTTTCCCTTTCATTTGTCCAGGTCGCCTTGTCAAGGGTAATGCCCTTAAAATGTCAATTGTCAGTGTGAGCATGCATTGCATTAGACATAAAGTACAGTTCACCACACACACAAAAAAACAGCAGTCAGTCGCTGCGTCGTACAGAAAGATATAAAATATGGAGCTTGCACTTCCCTTTTCCCTGGAGGCCCTGTGCACTTATTATTTGTCAGAGTGACAGATGTTTTTCAAATGATGGTGTCTCATGTGTGCTGAACTTCTACCAAAGCCCTGCCGTGAGAGACTGCCAGACGTTATACACCATCTGATGGTGGAAGCCTCCGCGGACCGAATCCCTGCGCTGCGAGCCTTTTTCTGCAGGGAGGTCGAACAACAGAGGAAGGGGTTGCGAGGGTGGTATGCCGAGCCCGTCGCAACACCTTACCGGAGCGACAGCAGGCTTCGGACCCGGACCTGCTTTACAGTGACGCATGCAGAAGCTACGCAAAAAACCACCGTGACATTTGCACACAAGTGCTGAATCTGCCTTGTGCTGTAATTTTGTTTTGGTTGTGGCTGCAACAAATATTAGTTACAGATGTAAATATTAATATTAGACAGAAAACACATTTGCAAGTAAGTCTGCGAATGCTCACTTCCTCAAACTGAACAGAAAGAAAGAGGTCATTTTTCTATGTGCGTTTTTTAACCGCGTGTGGGAGGGAAACGCTCAGGTAGCATCATCGAACTAAAATAGTTTCAGCGGGTGGTTGTCGAAATGTGCAGCGTCTACCAGCACAGAGAGGGTAAATGAGGTAGTTTTTCCTGCTTTCTTCCTCACCTTCACCTCAAAACTCAAAGAGGTCGACTGGAAGCAGAATGCACATGAATTTTATCGCAGATGTTTGTTAGATTTTTACTCATCAGTCAGAAAAATTGTATAATAGAAGTGCAAATATGTCTCGAGCTCCACATGTTTGCTTTAACAAGACAGAAATGCAGAACCACTCGAGTTAAAAATACTTGTACTTGAGGATATCCCAGAGCAAATGTGCTATTTTTGTTTCACCGCATTTATGTAACATCTGCAAAAGGTTGTGAAGCTGCGTTTTCTAAATGTAAATGCCTGAACTTTCTCACTGTGAAAGCAGCTCAGTTAAAGAGAGAGGAAATCACAGCGGAGTGTTTGCTGGATCACTGACTCCGAGCTGACCCGCTGATGTGTGGACAAAAGTGTGAGGCCTTTTTACTTTTTGACACGGCGCATTTAAAATCAAGTACTACACTGTGTTTATTTTACATCACCATTAGCTGCCTCCGCTTTTGCTCGGTGCACGTATTTGTTTGCCTCTATAACAGTTTTGTAAGATTGAAATCAAACAAAAAGATACCTTCTGCTTGTTCAAGTGTAACTTAAAGAGAGAGAGGGCCGTTTCTGGTCCACCAACGCAGCAACTTTGTTATTGTGTTTACGACCATTATATGATTTTTGTAATGAAATCACAGTGTGTTTTCCAGACCAGTGGGTGCTTTTAATAGCGTTGGCCACCTTTCTTTTTTTCCAACTCAAGGTGTCCTCTGTACAGTATGTATATCCAGAGCAGCAGCAGCATTGACTGGAGCCAGCACTTGTGAAGCGAAAATGCTTATTAGTCAAACAGTCCCCATCGGAATAATGCCACGGTCAGCCAGTGGTGAGGGATAACTCTGTGTGGATGACACTCCGGGGCCTATTCTGTAGGGGATCTGCTTTAGTACAGCGCGCACAAACATGATGTATGGACACACAAGCAGAGAGGCATCATGGGACCACACAATGGAAGAGCTGCAGATGAGTTACTGTAGCACTGTAGAACTGGGCTTGCATGGAACATGACAGTGTGCTCTAGTTTCTGTGCAACGATCCATTTGCCCCGGCAACCTTGATCAAAAGCCGTCTGCAAAAAATGAAGCAGCTCGAAAATTACAGCATGGAAATGATAACTTGCTATGTTTGAGACTCACAACTCCACAGAATCCCCTGAATGTTTGTGCTGCAAAAAAATTATAAGCAAGAAAAATAGAAGAAACAGACGTCGAAAGTCAAATACTTTTACATGCACAGCGAAATTTATCTGTGCAACTTTAAGAAAAAGGAGGAGCTTAAAGCTTAGAGTGACATTAGGACTCACAGGGTTTGTTGTTTAATCACATATGCTTGAAAAATAACTGCTAAGATGCTAACAGGCCGGGAAGATGCTGGTTTTGGACAAATGCAACATTTCTGAGCAACTTTACATTTTCTCTCTTTAACTATTCAGTCTCACTTGGAATTTCATTCTAATGACTGTTTGATTAAGTGTTGTAGGCCTTTTGTTTATTAGCATAAGATATAACTCCGTAAAACCTGATAATAGACCTTAAACAGATGAGTCAGGAGAGGTCAAGTCAACAGAAAAGATAATAAACCAAATAATACAACAAGATTTAGTGAAATACAGTCACACATAATAAGGATTTCATAAAAACAATAGTTATAATATATAAAAAGAAACATAAATGCATGTAAAAGTGAGGAAAAGAATGTGAGACAATGAAAAATGAATGAATTATCATAAATTGGTTCTAAATTTCTTCTTTAAAATTTAATGACTTATGTTCCACCAATGTATGAGGACAGTATTGCCCATTTTTTTGATTTTTAAAAAGTAAGTTCAAGATGTTCAAACTGTCTTCTGTTATGCAAATGAAAAACATTTTATCGATAAAAAGTCATTAAAGGAGGCAGAAGCTCTCTGATCTGTCTGGCTTCCTTAACTAGCTGTTATCTGTCAGTTAGCAGGCTCGTTAGCTCGGCTGCTAACGAGGCAATAAATACATGCAGTTTATTCAAATGATGTATTCATACCATTGACTCCTGTCTCGACTCTGTCTGCACACCATTCCTTTTTTTGTGGAGCAGTTTTAATAAAAGTGGATGGAGCAACAACACGGCTAATAAGCTACGATACGTTGCTTCATTCGGGGCCCTGAGGCTTTCAGAGGCGACACTGTCAGTGCAGCTTGTTATTGGTCAGTGCTACAAAAAACAGGTGTCAAAGATTGTAGTGATTTCAAAGAAAAGAGCTGATTTAACCACAAAACCCCACAGTTTTTCCATCTGATCCGTAACAGAGATGCATTTAGTCTGACCTTCAGCACCAGGACTCTTCAAGTTTAATACAAAGAGGTTTGTCAAAGCATCATATATTTATGTGGAACATTTGCTGCGTATGGGGAAGGGGAAAATCAATTTCCTGCCCCCTCTTGATAATTGATCGTTTTTCTGAGAGACCCAGAACGATGACATGCCTAGTCTAGCATATTTTGAATGGTAGAAGAGCAGCCAACGCCTACTTAGCCTTTCTATCTATCTATCTATCTATCTATCTATCTATCTATCTATCT
>JAPZDY010000002.1:23619760-23631520 GCA_029783645.1 Ctenochaetus hawaiiensis | reverse complement strand
CAGCATACATGGAGTGTCAAGTGTGAGGAGGTCTGAAAGAAAATCCCTCGGATGTTCCAGGACACACACACGCACACGCACGCACACACGCACACAGGCGGCCGGATAAAAGTGTCTACGTCTCGCTCTCACTTGTGATTAACACACTTAATCATCACATTAAAGGAGAAGTCCGCACTAAGTTCATCGCATAATGGAGATACAGTGAGTGAGATGCAGGCGAAGGGTTGTTCTGTCTTCACTTCAAACCCTGCTAGTGGTCATCAAATCATGCAGAAAGGTGGGATAAAAGTTCAAGTTCAGGGTTTATTATCGCTGCTGTTTACGCAAGCTAATGATTAAATTCAAAGTTTTCGCCGTTTCTTTGCAGAAACAAACATATATTTACATGTTCATTGGAGGCATAATAGTCTTTTGACTAAGAATACCCCGGAACGACAGCAAAGCACAAGAGCAGACTTTTTGCTCTGAGATACAAAGAGAAGCGACTTGAAAGGAAATAAGCAAATGAATGCAATGCCTCATTAGGCAGGCTTTATTTGACCGTAGCCAATTAGAGAGCATCTGTAATTTAAAACAGTCAACCTAAAAAAAGACTCAACGAAGAACACATTTCTCTCATGGGACCGAATCCTTTGCCTTGTTTTCATTCAAATTATTATTTTTTTTTTTTTTCACCAGTGACATTTTCTATTTGAACGAGTATAAATAATACACAGAGGACACGGGAGTTCAGAAATATGCAGATAACCAGCCTACAGTAGGAGTCTGTGAGTCGAGATGAAAGGACGGGGGTCTCAGGGATTTCACGGAGGTCAAGGTTGCGTGCTGATGCGTTTGGCCTTGCTCTCGGCTGGTTGTGCTGACTTGTTTTCGCCGTTGCACCGTGATCGATATCTCCCCCTCCGTCTTAATCAACGACCCGCTGAGTTATTTTCGAGCTGTTACCTTAATGACACAAAGGCGCACTTTGAAAAACAGAGCCAGAGACTGACAGCTGTTTAGCCGTGAATCACACACACACACACACACACACACACACACACACACCTGAGCTTGGATCACTGAAATATTGATAGGCGGAGGTAGATCCAGAGGCTTGTGTGAGTGATCCGCATCAAAAGATACGACCGAAACAAGATTACGATTGCTTACTTTGCAGGGGGAGCCTCTTGAAAAATAGTAACACCTGTATTGCTTATACTGGTTGTTAAGCATTGGAATAAAATTTTGTGCAATATGCATAACCAAATGCTGGAATAATGAGCCATCTGTATGTGTGGTCCCTTCCTTGGAGATGCCAAGAACGGCACCATCTGTGATGCAGCTACCAGCTGTTTTCCTTCTTATTACATGTTTATTAAAAGCTGAAGTTGTCCTCTTCAGGAAGAGTAAAAGAGAGCACGGGTGGCAATGTTGGTTATCTGATTGCCTCCATCTCCATTAGAAACAGACTTGAGCTCCGTTCGTGGTCCTATAAAAATACACTAACTGTTTCAGCAGAACAGAGGGAGTGCTAATTAAATACTCCTTCTTTTTCATCAGCGACTCGCAGGAAATTAAGAGAACAAACACGAGATTGACTGGCAGCAAAGCAACAAACATGAAAGAGGATGAATGAGTCTAATCCGCCAGGACGGGAAATAAATAAATAAGTGGCGTCACTTACCCCACCTTCACTTAGCCCTTTGGGTTTGTCTTTCAAAATCCCTCAGCGGGGTTTACGCATCTTTTCTATTTGCATTGTTTTCAATTTTCAAAACCTATTAGCAAGATATCGATCGACCACAATTGAGCATTTATGCACAGCAGGCAACCTACATCCCTCAAGTCAGAATCAGATCACATCTCCCATAATTGAGGGTGGCAGAACTGCAGACCACCCTCTGCAACTGTCAACAAATTTCAGGAGCTCAAACTAAGATGCGTCAGGGATGCATCCTCCAACCGAGTGATGGACACCGAGAAGGAGAACTGGAAATGTCCATCAGCATCCTCTGCCATGTGCTGAACAAGACAGGTCAGGTCTGAATAGACACTGACAAACCCAGGGTGGACACACTGTCGACGCAGACTAAAGCAATACCAAGGGACAAGTGACAGGCTGCTCTGATGCCTTACTTAACAGCAGCACACACACACGCACGGAGGCAAAAAAATAGTGCACGGCGAGATCGGACACCCACGTGCACGCTCGTCCATATGGACAGACAGGCCTCACATCCTTCAAAGGCTGATCGAGTGAACTTCAGAGGCGGCGTTTCACTTAATATGAAAAAGACGGCGCTGCACGTTAATGCGTGTGATGAGAATTGCAAAGCGCGGTGTGTATTCTGAAGCAGCAAATAGATATTTCTGACGGTGCATCCACCGCTGAGGTTAGTGTGTTCGCTCTGCTCGATGCTCAATAAAACAAACAAAATGCCATCTATTTCTGTATAAACAATTACCTGCCATAGATTGTAACCTTATTGGATCGAGTGAAATGTTTGAAATAAATCATTAAAGGCGCTGACAGGGCATTTATCTTCACTCTTGCTTTAATGCTCTGTGCACAACACAGTGGATGAAGTCAGTCAAGGGTGTGTGAGGTTTCTCTTTTTTTTTTTTTTTGAGTGTGTGTGTGTGTGTGTGTGTGTGTGAAAGCCCGGCCCCATGTGCCTCAGTGTGTGTGCTTGTAAGAGCACCGTTGCGTGTGTCAATCCTCCTGTGGAGCCATGTTCTCAAAGCTCTTCATTTTGAAATCAAGCATGAATAATTAAGCCATTTCACAAGGCTTGCTTTAACGATATATTACATGAGAGGAAATAGGTCAAGCAGCAATGTTAGAAAGATTGTTTGCAATGGGTGTTATTGGGTTAAAAAAAAAATGGTGAACAATACTTCCCCTCCCTTCATGCCCCATATACTGTACTTACTCTGCAGAATGACTGACAGCTCCGGCTTCAGACCCATTTTTCTACACAGATGCGTTCAGGTTACATCTGGGTCATAGTGCCATTCCACCTGAGATAATATGACTACTCTAACCCCACCCCTGGAAGTGATGTTCGCTGGTGAACAAAGGGCTTTAGCAAGAGCAAACGGACGATTACAGTATTTCAATGTTTAAGTGTATTTTGTTCTTCCGTAGTGTTTTCCTTAAACTCTTGACAGACAAAAAACAAGTTTTTAAGTAAAGAAATTACTTGAAATAAAATGTATCTGTTAAGTAGAAATCTCTACATAGTCATTAAATAGAAAAAATAAAGATTCCTCTGATTTACAACCATCGCACACAGTTAAAGTATATAAATGTAAAGTATAATTTGTCATTCTTTCGTCACAGTTAAACCCCTTTTAAATGTACAAGAGTGATTGATAAGTTCATGGCCTAGTTCATAGAAAACCTAGCATGTTTAATTTTTTGCAAAGGCCCCTCCTACATTTATTTCTCTTGGACCTCCAGAAATTGGTTCCAACAGCAACAACATCATCATTGTCAAAATGGAAACCGCTGAGCTCCTTCACCTATGTGAAGTCAAATTAGTCTGCAGGGGCCAAATTAGGTGAAGAGGGCTGTGTTATTCAAGTTCAGATCAGCTTCCTGGATGACTGCACAAAGGATGATTTTGTCCATTTTCTTATATTGTGCTGATTTCTCATTTTCAATTCCTTTAAACAAAAATACTGCAAACATTATTCACTCTAAATGTTCTGCTTTATCACTTAGGGCGCTTTCCTCTGCCTCTTTTGCCTCTTTTGGTCCGGACTTTCGGACTTTTCAATTTGATCCGAACCAAAATACCAGGTCTGAGACCTCTCCCGGTCCATGGTCCGTACCAAATGGCTGAAATTTGGTCCATCCAAAAGAGGTGGTCCTGTTCCAGATCAAACCGAGCCATGGTCCAGTTTGTGTCCAGTGTGGAAGCAAAGGTTCGGACCTTTAGACCATGAGACCTTCCTACCAATGACAGGAAGTTACAGCAAGCTACCCGTAAACAGAAAACCAAATAACCGTTACCAAAACATAAAATGAGGCAAGGAACTACACGGGAAGAAGAGGAAACCAAGTGTCTTGTTAACATTCGGTCCAAAGACTTTATTACTTACTAGGAAAAAACTGTAAAGTAAAGAGACACACAACCCACGTATTTGATGACAATATGACATAGGTTTGTCACGTAAAGTCCGTTCGTCCAGTTGCATAATTGCAGCATGGAACTGAAACTAACTGGACCAAATGTATACTGTGTAACAAAAACACGAAACTTAGTTCAGACCTTGGTCCAGACTTTTAGGTGTGAAAACGCTCTAAAAGAGTTGAACTGCAGTTTCATGTAATGAGTGCAGTGTAATTCATCTCCTTCTACCCGAGGCCACACACTTATCAATCAATTGCATCATAGTAAAGCTGAACAGCTAATCAGAATATTTTTTTAATTTCAGTAGCCAAGTGCAATATTCATATTGCAAGAGCTGCATTTATTTTTTTTTAAAGGTAGAATGTATTAGAGCTTTTTCAGCATGCATGTTTTGTTCTGCACAAAAAGGCCCATGGCATCGCAAATCAAAAGTACTCACTAAAATAATAGAATATCAGAAGAAGTGTGAGGTATTAACACCTCTCAACAAGAGAACGACAAGTACCCACTTGTCAAATACTAGCATTAGGTACAAACAGTGCAACAATATCACAATGGTGTCTGTGTCTCTGTAGTACACTGTAAAATTGTGAAGAAGGAGTAAGTTCTGACTGATGTGAGAAAAAGCTCCAATGATCTCTGTCATCTGTTACATTCAGCCCTGAGGACAAACACGCCGAGTCCCACAAAGCTCCTTTAACTGCGCTTTCAACAACAACAACAACAGCTCTCACGTCAGCTTGTTCAAGCTCACCTACTTTCAACGAAAAAACTGTGTTCTTCTAACACAGGATGGGACCACACGCCACTGTGTGGATACCCATGATGCCCTTCTCTGCTTCCCTGTGTCGTCCGTTGACTCGTTACGTTGCGAACGCGTCTTTAAACGTGTGAATTTACTGTTATACGCTCTGTTTCTGGCGACTTTTTTTTTTAAAATGCTGTCATCAAACTGAAGCATGATTTCAGGATGTGTTCAGTTTTGATGTTTGTATGATCACAGATTACAACCATTCTGTTTCATGTGATTTGAAACAACTTCATGTGAGGCTTGCATCATTATATTTGCCGCTCTGGTCCTGCTCTGTGAATTTTTATTTTTAACCGCTTGTCAATCACGCAACTGGAAACTTTTTTTTTTTAAATCATTTTTTTTTAGACATCCTCTGAATTAGTAAAAGCTCTTTGTTTTTGTTTTTTTTTTCATCTATGGTTAGTTTTTACGAGCATCACATGAATTACATCTTACAATCAAGCAGCTGCTTTTGACTGTATGCATATGTTGTTGTTCCGCTTTGAAAAATTATGAAAGCAGACTTAAATCACAGCCTGTCCATTGTACATGAAATTTCATCCTCGGATTAAAGACAGGTTCGGATTTCCTCGACTGTCCTTTTATCATGACGAGAGCATCATAATTAGACTCACTATTGTCGCAGGATTGTGTAACTGAATAGTTTAACCGCATAAAATGAACGAGGCCAGTGTTGCGATATTGGAAACAGTCTCAGGTTGAGTCCAGATTTTTGCTCCGATGGATAATTGACCAGTGTGGATCCTCAAAAAGCTTTTTGTGGTTTATTTAAATGTTCTGGCCTCACAGAGAGCCTGTAAATCTCATAATGTGCTCAGGTCTGTGAAGTCTGCAGTAAGACTGAGCTTGTTTGTGCTCAGTTTGAACTCGCTCGGCTCCTTGACATCGCTGTTTGTCAGATCTTTGTCTTGCCTTGTCAGGAAAATATTTAAATGAATTTGGAAGATTTGCCTTTTTCCTCTGGATAATGTCTGCATGGCAAAGCCGTATGTGGAGTCATTATTAGGACATTGTTTCCAGAATGACAGTTCAAACCTGAGAAAAAGTGCCATTAATCTTATTCCGGAGTTACTTTTCACCAAACCACAGAGTTAGAATGACTAACCAGGCAATGCCGTCGTCTCAGGGTCGAAGAATTCCTGCAAAGATGAAGATATTTTCAATAAAAGATATTTCACATCCACTTAGATTTTCCAGAAAACATGTTTTAAATGCGTGAACTGTTTGAGCTCAGATCCGACCAATTAGACACTTCTGAGTGTTCGAGGGGAAATAAATGTCAAAGATGACTAAAAAGAAATATTTTCCTTCTCGTTTCACCGGCTCAAACCAGAACAAGAATCGTAGTTCATTTTGTCTGAAGGTCATTCATCTCACAAGTAAACAAATCTGTAACACAGAAATCTGAAAGAATCTCCATCTGTTTCCTCCTGTCTCTGAATCCACATTTTGTCATCGAGAAGCACGAGAAAAAAGGATAAAATGAACATTGATTTATCCAAAAAAAACAGCCTTCTGATCTGTTGTCATCAACAAATAATAAGTTAAACATTTTCATCCATTTTTTAAGCAACTGGAGGCCCAGCTGTTTTCTGCAAACTGAGTTCTCAGTATTTTCATCCTGCAGGAAGGTTTTCAGATCTTTGCTGCGTTTGAATACGAACAAAAGGTGCAGAAAAAGCTACTTTTGTTAAAATACCAGTGTTTCCTGTGAACAAGGCTTAAAAATCCCCAAAAAGCTTTTCTATTAGCATCAACAAGGTGTTACACAAAGACGTATAAATGGGACCTTTGTTAGCATCTCTGCAACATCAGTGAATTCAGTTCTGCTGTTTTCTTGTGATTTACCGTAAAAAATTAAAGTATTACTCAAACTTACAAGACAAATACAGTGAGTAATTTTAACTGTACTTAAGTGCTTTTTTCTCTTTTACTTTTTCCCTTTTAATGTAATTCTTTGAATACTTTTCATTCATATATTCCAGCTTCTTTAGTGATCATCAGCCAAACCTCCGTAAACTTCGGAGTGGATCATCCAAGCAGCCCTTCCTTCATGTGTGTATGTGGAAGTATTATGTTGCTGCCTGTTTATCTGATGATGGTCTGACAGAAACAGAGTAATAAAACAAACGTCTCAGCAGAAAGCGAGACTGTGTGTGGGAGTTCATTTTTTTCATTGATTTAAAACGTAATTAAGCAGCCGTGATTCACATATTACGAACATTTCAGCTCCAGACACTGACAGTCCTCCTGTTTTGTCTGTTTCCTGGACTTTTTAATCCCACTGACTGTACGTGAGACATAACACGGAGGTTTAACCTGAATCTAAACTCCACAAACAGCGTTTCTTCACCTCTCAACGGGCCAGAATAGACTGTGAAGATGAACTGAACTCTCTCAGAGCTGAAATGATGAGAGGTCAAAACTCTGGCTGCCGTCGAAAGACACTTTCTGGAGCCTCTTTGTTGACAATAAATAAAAGGCTGATTCTGTCGACACTCCAGAAGTGCCATGGGTGACTTCCAAAGAATGTGGGCGCATTTTCTGCTGCAGAGCCGACCGTGACTCAGGCCTGCATGGGTGTTAAAGCTCAAACAAACATTTAAAGAATGCACAAACTGTGCTTCCCCTCGTTTGTCAGATTATCTGATCTTAACTTTTGGGGGGGAAAAAAAAAGAAGTGCTTGCGTAACCGGGGAGATTCTCATTTTACATTAATCAAATGTGAGATTTCAGTTCCTGCTCATTCATTGCAGGTCAAAGTTCACAGTCATGAATCAAGTTTTGCTGTTGTTGTTGTGTACTTTCTCTGCGTTTAAGCTGCATGTTTGCTTCTTTACTGCGAAGGGAAAAAAAAAGCCACAGGTGGCTCTGAAAAAAGCACTAACAAGACATCTGTTTGTCACATTCTGTTACAGCCGAGGATCACACTTAAGTGAAATCTGCTGGAGTTGTATCCCGGAAAATCCTCAGGCAGCCAGGTATGAGAGCTGCAACCATGTGAGGGGAGGAGAAGCTCATCAAGACTTAAGGATGACAAATTCCACCATCTGCACGTGGATTCGCCGCCGACAACGATGCATAAAACAGTGAGTAAAAAAAAAAAAAAAAAGTTTGCAAAAGCGGCAAGCGGCGATCAAAAAAGTTTCCCAGAAGCACTTTCGTTTGTGGGAAAGTCAGCGTGGCGATGCAGATGACGCACGGATACAGTAGGAGTGAACGGCAGCGGAGCGAGGCCATTCTGCCGGAGATAAGGTGAGGTGGGCGCTTGGTGTGACGCCTGTCACCGCACACGCCTGCTTTTTGTGTACACACTCACACACACACACACACGAGGGTGTTAAGAGCTGTCAGACAGGTATGGCTCAGGCTCGATTTGAGCCGTGATTGATCGTGCAGGTTCAGGTGGAGTTCACGGGAGGTCTCTGGTATCATTGGCAAAATGAGTGACAGACACAAAATAGGGTGATGGAATATTATCAGGAAGCCATTTGTAATCCGGGGCGAGCCTGGATCTCTGAGGGGTGTTGTCTCTCTGAAATGAAGTCATCCATCACCGTAACTTCATATTTGATTAGGTCATGAGTAGCTTTTAAAGAGAAACAGAGGCTCCACTGGGCTCGCATAACAAAGTTAGAGGTTGTAGTGTAATTTTCTATTATTGTAGGAATATTTCATTGAATATTCCGGTAAATGATCACAGCATAGAAGTATTTTGGTGTTATTGATCAGGATTTGTCATTCAAAACACACAATGAACCTTGTTTTCAGGCTAAAACTCAAAGGATTCTTTTAAAAAAACAGATCTTTTTCTCCTTTAAGGCAAGAAAACACTTAATTTTAACAACTGTTTTAGCTTTTTACAGTGATTTGCTCTTTGTAAACGCACCTTAACAGTAAATACAGAGGGTTTATACTGCAAATCATTGTGCTTTGTGTACGAATCCTGGTTGTCGTACTCTGCTGTACTTTCTATGTTGCTGCTAAATGATCGTCTCTGTACGTCTGAAGACTTTAACATTTATAGGTTTTTACATATAAACGTCTCTTCGTGCTGGTTTTCTCTTGTCTAAATGTATAAAATCAGGAAGGCCTGCACTCTTATAACATCCTACAGATGTTTGTTAAAGCTTTAAAATACACTGACTCTTCCTTTAATCTACAGAATAATCTTAAAGTGTCAGTGCTGATTGCTTTTTGGGAATTTAAGTCAGTTTTTAAAAGTGAAAACAGAACTTTTAATCAACGTGATTGTTTTTAAATTTGACTGAAATCTGTACCTGTTTTTGCAGGCGTGACCTTTTATCCTGTTAGCTTGTATTAGCATTTTAGCTGGGTGTTGTGTTTGCTCATTTGTGGTGTTCCACGGCAGGATTTATCAGTTTGTTTTGTGTTTGGAAACTTTCTGGTAACAGTTTTGGAATTAATAGTCTAGACGGTTAATGTGCTCCGTGTTCTTAATTGTTTCTTGTTTATTTCCCTTTGCTTTTTTATTGTCTGATGTTTAATGAATGCTTTTTGTTTTGCACCTTGTGACTTTGTGCTGTGAAAGCTGCTCTATTAAATAAACTTTACTCACTTATTTAATACCTTTGAGCTCTAATAAACATTTAAAAGTGTAAACATATGGATTTAAATGCATCAAAAGTCATGTTAGCTCACAAACGGAGCCTCTTAAGCTCAGCTTCATAAACCTGTAAAAAAGTTGCACAGTGCATCATTAAAGTAAAAACCAGGGTTGCAGATTTAACTTAAGAGTTAAAAATATATTCAATTATTGAAAAATCAACCTTTTAAAAGCATTTTATGTCACTTGGATTTCAGATGTAGCTGTTTTGTCATGTCTGTGGTTTGTGAAGTCTTGTTCTGTTCTCATAATAGTTGTGAAGTGAAAATATTTATCACTAAAACATGGAAATACCAGTGAGTACAGAGGCAAGTATTTGGTTGATTTTAGAAACTGAGATTAAAATAAAGCTTAAATGGGTGATTGATTAGTTGATCAACAGTTTTTACAATTGGTTTGTTATATTTTTTTGCAGGAACGCCAAATATTTCCTGGTTTCACCTTCATAACTGTAAAAATTTTGTCTTTCTTTGTGTTATTCAGTACTGAGGTGAATATTTTTAGTGTTTAGAGGAAAAAACAGTTTTGTTTAAGAAAAATGTGAAGGATATTTTTCACTGTTTTCTAAATATTATACATTTTGAAGTTAAGCAATGATGAAAATGCAGCCCAAAGACAACATATTCAATGTTTTCAGTTGTATTTATGCCCTTAAGTTATAACAATCAAACCAGGAAGTAAAACAGATCAGAGAAAGTGAACAAAGAGGAAAAGAGATAAACTTAATATGACCTGATGTGATTATGTGATGAACGCGCTAATAAATATAAAATATCCTGACATATCAGGAAGCCTGATTGTCATGTAATTATGTTTTAAAACCCATCTGTTTATAGTGCAGTAAACTCACCGCCTTCATCAAACAGAACTGTAAAGTTTCAGACATGAATCTGATCAACACTGAAATTATGTTTCTGTCTACTTTTAAGTAAACTGTGACAAACTGAATTTGAGGTTTTCCGGCCTCACATGTTGTTTTTTTTAGTGTTGAAACTGAAGAAAGCCTCTTGTTTTGAGCGTCTTTCACTGACACACTCCTAGAAAGAGCAGCTCCATAAACAAATATAATCTTTTTTTTTTTTTTTTTTTTAAAGCAACACGTTCAAATAAGCAGGTTCCCTTCACATCCAGCGTTATTGTTGTTATCCGGTTACACCTAAAAGCCGTAAAGTGCAGCGGTTCATTCATATCTGCTGTGTGTGGGGGGGAAACTCCCAAACTTTGTGTGCGAGCGAGGCGGAAGCTGCAGGAAGAAAAGGGTAAAAAAAAAGGATCTAAAAAAGCAGAAAAAGCTGCATGAAAAGGCGGCGAGCGGAGAGAGAGAGGGAGCGATAGAAAGCAGCGGCGCGGCAGCTCCTCTCTCTTTTCCCTGGCCTCTGTTCCTTTAATAAACTCATGGTTATCTAGTGTAACAAATGTCTCGCTGCCATCATCAAGTCCAGGCGAGGAGGGAGGAGTTTTTAATGTTCAGTTTGTTCTATGGATCGATGTCTGCTGGCATCGCCTCTCCCCCTCCGCCTGCACCGTGCGTAATATACTGTACCATTACCAAACGCATTTTACGCGCATTCCCGCCACATATTATCCGCCGAAGAACTGCCTGCGGGACTGACTGACACGCGTCGATCAACATATGTGGCACTGATGGACAAAAACGGATGGTGAACGGAGACGATTCGCCCCCCGTAGGAGGAGGAAGAAGAAGAAGAAGAAGAAGGTGAAAGAAGAAGGAGAAGAAGAAACCCGATTTAACATCTGTTTCCTCTCCTGAAAAACGCTTCCTAACTGGATTTTTTTTGTATAGTGAGAGAGACTGAACTACTCCGAGAGCCAAAATAAAGACTCTCTCTCTCTCTATCACACACACACTCACTCTCTCTCTCTATGCATGGACTATCGTAGACCGCATTCAGATTTCACCTGGGCACAGTAGTGAACCGCGACTCCTCTAAAAAAAAAAGAAAAAAGAAAAAAAAAGAAATGCCACGGAGGAAACAGCAGGCGCCCAAACGGGCTGCGGGTAAGCGACTGTCATTGTGTTTTATTCTTAAAACTGTCTGTTTAATTCCGGTGTCATATTTATGGATTATTATTATTATTATTATTGTGTGTGTGTGTTATGATTCTGCGGATTGCTTGCTTATAACACAAGGTTGCCCCCCACCACCACCACCACCTTAAACTTTTATCATGTG